>VZTO01012343.1:940-3440 GCA_013400615.1 Syrrhaptes paradoxus
CCCTGTGCAGAAGCTGGACAGTAGAAAAGGAAAAAAGGAAATAGTTGGCTGTTTTCCTTCCCTGTCTTGAAGGATATTTTAAGGAGTGTGCAGCATCAAGTGGCATAAAGGAGCAATACATTTGTAAAGGCAGTGTTGGAGGACTAAGAAAAGTTTAGTGAATGGGGATGTATTGGAATGAAACTACTACATATAGAATTTAGCACTACATTACAGTGAAAAGAATGGAAGCATCATCAATGTTCTAGGTGAAAGGATTAACTTAGAGCTAAAGAAGCTATCATGAAGAATAAGGAGAAACAGATAATTAGAAATTAAAAACTCAGACCTTTACCAGTAGCAATGAAGTGTTCTTCATGGAAGCTATGTGCAGAAGATTAAGTTCTTTTACATCTCTGAAGAAAATATGACAAATATTATCCATCAGGAATCAAGGAAGAAGCACATCAATTGTTGGTTGTACATGGAGAAAATAATTTTGTGCATTTATTCTTGCAGCTGAAATCCCGAGTTAGTTCAGGAGACGTTCAAAACACTTCTGCATTTCTGTTGCTGTACTAAAATCTAGTTCTTGCTGCTAATGAAACTGGCAGCCAACTTCCTCCTAGAAAACATGTTATCCCACAAGTGAACATGGGATTAACCCACTGATAAGTAACACCATGGTATTTCTTTGGCCCTCCCTGCCCTTTGCTGGGTATGGATCAAAAGATCTGACAAAAGTAAAGGTATTCTCGTGGTAACAATCACTTCCACTCATGTTACAGAAAACTCAGAAGAGCAGTACACCTATTTTCCTAACAATAAGGTTTTTTAAAAAGATTCATGCAATTTTCCCCACAATACTGACGAGTCTAGTTGAATTACTTAATATCCTGCCCATATTTTTCCACATCTGTGTTTTTCTAACAGAGAAAGACATTTCAGTGTTTAAATTTTAAATATTCCCTTGGCATGGTATATAACCATGTCTGTCTGACTTGTTATACTTGATGCCTACATGTCAGCTGAAGCTACTTATAAGGGATCCAAATATAGGCATTATCCTGTTCATATTATACAAGATTTTCCCTGTCTAGTAACCAGCATTTTTGGCAAGGATAGAGAAATGTTAAGTGAAATATGGTCAGGTTTTTATTATCTCAAATTCTTTCTCATCCAAGAGACTTGTATGGCTGCTACACTGAATCCTTTACATAATGTTCCCTAAATCACCATTGCCATATCCAAATTTCACCTATTGTGGTGTAGAATTTATCTGTAAAGTGAACTAACCCCAAACTGTCATCCTCACCATTTTGAAAGCATTTACTATTTCATTGGATTTAGATATATTTATTATTGTGTGTTGCACCTGTGTTTCTCAAGATGATAATGTCAAGTTCTCAATGTTTTTGACAACCCACTTTTTCCTGTTTGATTCTGTTGCCCAGTGGGTTTGTAATTCTTTTCTTCATTTCCCCAGCTGGCAGCACTGACAGTAGTTCTTTATTTATCATCCTTTCCCCAGAGTTTGAGAATATTTTATCTAGGCTATTCTGTAATTGTTTAACCCAATAAAGTATTGCTTAAAAATATTGCTAATCAATAGACTCTCATCAGTTACGGATTGCACCAGTTTGGTGCTAGATCTTCCCTTCCTATGGAAAAGCCACCAGGAGAGGTAATGCAGAAGAGAAACAAGAGCTGACAAGGAAGTGCATGAACCTGACCTTCAAATATTTCAAAGTAGTTGCTCCCTTGGATGGGAATGGTTCAGAGGCATGCTGAGCAGAAATGGAGCTGAGCCTCTCAGCTTCACAGTTTTTGTGGATCTCTGATACAGAAGAGATTTTGTCCTACTTTGAATCAATCTTGCTTCACTTCCTTCTGATTAGAGAGTTCCTGCAGGTCATGGGCTGTTAGCAGACTCTCCCTGTGCACATTAACACCTGCCAATGAGCCGATGTGCGGTATTGATGCTGAGCCAGCATTAATTTCTGCTAAGGTCTTGACTGCTGCCTTTGCCACCTCACTCAGGAGCACTCCCAAGAGTACTTAATCTTCTTTACCACCTTCTTGTGCCCTTGTCCCTGCTAACAGAATCCTACAAATCTTTAGAACGGAAAGCTCAGCAAAAAAAGTGGAACTTGTGCAACTATGGAAAAGGCATTTCTTTTTGCAGCCTTTTATTTTCCTGACCCAGGATCAAATTTCAATGCCAAACTTGAGGTGTACTCAATACTACTTTTGTACCGTATAATTTTAGCAATAAGGTAGAAAGAAAATCTAAATATAAAGCATTGAAGTAGCTTGCTTGTTTGTGATGGCACACTGTGATGTAGGAGGCTGATACTCAGGAATAGTCCTGATGCTGTTGCCACCAAGGGCAGCGATATGGAGAGCGGGGAAGAATAATGACTGTTGGCTCTTAGAGATGCTACTGAGTGACTCTCAGAGCTTAGCTGGCAGCAGTCACAGGGCAAACTGGCAGTTTCTTAGTCAAATTATAAGTCAAACA
>VZTO01012343.1:8440-15085 GCA_013400615.1 Syrrhaptes paradoxus
GAACTCATTATAGCCTGGTATTGAGACTTTGGAAGCGATAGCGAAGGATGAAAAAAGTATTTTTTTATAATTGCAGCAAACCAAACCATTTCATATTCTTCTGCTGCATATTTTGAAGTGAAAACCTCTTTGTTTTCTATGCCTCTTGTCAAAAATACGAAGCTTTAATATGTCAGTGCCGTCTATTCAAATGGAAAGAACCATTTAGGTATTTTTTTTCCTTTAGAGCCTCATCTTTTTCCAGTGCCGTAGCTGTTCCCCCTGGCAAGTTCCAACTACATTCAAAATATTCAAATAAGATCGTCTGATAAGGTTGCCTGGTCTCTTAGTTTTTTACTTATTTCTGGGAAGAAATGTTTAAATGGTATTTAGAAGAAATAATTATACAGAAGTACAAAATATAGTTCTTACCAGTATTTCTCCAACTTGTTTTCATGCTATGGATCAGGACTTAACAGCTCTCAAGAGTGCCTGGCTGAATAGCAGCAGGCTTCTAGCTCTCAAATCAAGTGCTCTTCAAAGCACCTTACTTCTCTTGAGATAAAAACTTGAGGCAGGTTTTTCTATCTGGCCTATTCATCAAGTATAGTCTACTGAGTTGTTGACATTTCTAAACACTAAAGGGATTTTAAAGATCTTATTGCTCTAAAGAGACTTGCTTGTAGTTGGGAATAAAGAAGTGAAATGAAAAAAATACTGACACATGAAAAGTACAAAACTAGATAACTGCTAGAAACAGCTAAAAGCAAATAACTATAATTTGACATATAGTTGCTGTGCAAAACACATTTTTGATGTAGGAATCTGCTCAAATGTTCAGCCCTTCCCCTCAACTTCCAGATAAATAGTAAAGTTTATTTAAATCTTAGTTACTCACAAAAGTCTTGCATTTAATGTGATACCCGTTCCTGTCATTCATATTTAATATATTTTGTTCAGTTTACACTGAGTCCTACTGTCTTAGAGTCACTTTAGAAGGCCTTAGAGACTTGTCTTTTAACCTTCCCCCAGCAACTTCTTATTCTCTTCTTAAACTTCTTTTAAAGCATTGGTTTGCCAAACTGTGGTCAACCAATGTGATTTTTCTAGTTTTTTGTATAAGCAATATTAGTCACTGAGTAAAAATATGCCACAGTATGTTTGCATACCAAAAGAGGGTGATCCAGTGTCATGGATATTAAATTACACTGCAGTGATTTCTGAAATCTAAGATTATTTGGAAGTAACACTCTAAAAGGCTTTGCTAACTGCGGTTTTAAACTGTAGCCCTCGTGAGTCATGGGGGATTAGTACTGAGAATAAGAGATATTTAATATAAAATATGGATTATATCATGTGTACATCCTTACCTGGGAGTTACAGGAACTGACCTTACTTCCTGTATCAGTGCCAGCTTTTGGTGTGGGAAGACAATGATAGGAGAATGTTTTTTTTCTCTTCTGGCCTGGTTTTTACCTTAGTGCAGAGCATCTGACAGTGGAATTTACCATGGCAGAGCTGAAGTTTCTAGCTTGTGAAAAGCTGCAAACATAAACAAACAGGTTGTCTGTTTAGCAGCCCTGGTTTGTAAATGTACAGAATTTTGTAAACCAGCAACACATTTATCTATCTAAATGATATGTGCTTTTAAAACAGAGATTAGTAGTAATAGTTTGCACTTACATAGCAGTTTTTCATTTCTCTAGCACTGTTTTAAAGTGATTGAATAATTTGTGTTTTTCTACACATAATAATCCTGCCAGGCAGACTCGGAAAATACCTGTAGCAAAGAACTTGCCCATGCATGAAAAGAAAAATAATTACAAAAAAAAAAAAAAAAAAAAAANAAGAGAGAGACAAAAAGCTCCAGAAAATTAGTCTGCTTCAAAAAGCTATTAAATTGTTCCTATCCCTAAAGCTTTACAAATGTGCTAATTGTTGTGTTCTGGTCATGTAATATGTTTCTGCACGAAGTTAAGGCACTTGCCTGTTGCCAAAGCCCTTGTGCCATCAGGGGGAGGGACTGGCGGGCGGTGTAACACGGGGTAATGAATCTTCCCTTTGGGCAGCACGTGCTTCAGGTCTGAACGCCCAGAAATGCTTCACAGATGTGCTGGGCTGCCTAGCAATGGAAATTTTCTAATTCTAGCTGACCTAAAAAAAGTAAGTAGACTACTGAGCATAAGGCTACTCCCAGTAAAAAACAACAATACCCCCCCAGCGAACATTTACATTTTGCCCCCCTACGCACTCCTTCTTCATAACCAGCAACTTGCCAAACCTGTGACACTGGTCTCTTGAAACAGAGGCGTTCGGGGACATATTGTATGGGTGGTTTGCATTGTGTAGTCAAATGTAAAGCGATACAGCTCACGCTGGCTCGGTGCTCTCCAGAGCAACGCTGCGTGCGTTGGAGAGATTCTGGAGGTAGACACGTTGGCCATTATCAGTAATTCTTATGCAGTCATAAGTAATGTGTACATTTGCATGTATAGTTATGTATTGTGTTTGTATACACAACTTCTGAAACAATGTATAGGAGGAAATAAGCATAGTCAATGTATACAAAATCTCAAAAAAACTCTGAGGCAGCAGTGGGGCAGCTCACAGCTGGGCTGGTCCGGATTCTCAGAGCAGCTCTTGTTTTCTCCTCTTCTTCTTAGGAAAGCATATTATTAAACTCTAAATTTCATGGGATCTATAGAAACCAGATACTTGAAATCAATGGAAGTTTGTAGGCAATGTGTATTTCAGCAATAGCTGGCAGAACTGTTCAATTCAGAAGACTGCATTTCTGTTATCTGTCCTTTTTGAGTTGGAAAATCAGGTGTTGAAATGCACTTGTAACGGAGACTTGCCAGTGCTAGTTACCTGTCTTTGGAGCATAACCTTTCTTAATGAGTTTTCTGAAATGAAACTAAATATTTAAACTGAGACAGAAGCTTGATAAATAACAGTGCAGTTTGGCAGATAGCTTTGGACGTAAACTCAAATATTTGGTTAGTTTTCCAACTTAGCTGAAATTTTAGAGGGTGACAATAACACTGCAATATGTTGGACCTCCTAGAACAGATGCTTCTGTCTCTGAATGCTTTCTCCCTCCTCACTTACATCGCTTTTGTTTGTACACATGGTGTCTTGAACACTTCTCAAGCTTCCCAGTAGAGACCCAAGTCGCTGTAGAGCAGTGCAGGCATCGCCAGCAACTCTGAAACGTTTCCAGTGAGCCATCTGTGGTTTGATATGAAATCTGTGCTTCGTGGCATGTTGCAATGTCATTCAAAAAAAGGAGGAGATATAATGGAGGCAATGACTCAATGAGAAGCTTCGTATAGTTATAGGACTGAATTCCTCTCCTTGACCTTTTACTCTCCAAGCTAAGATAAGCTAGTCATCCAGTTTTCCTGAATAATCAGCGGAGATGGGCCAGCACTTGCAAGGATGATTCATCTCATGCTAAGTATATAATATAGGTTAGACTGAATGGCTGACTTGTAGACAGCTGCAATTAGGTTGAATGAATCCGTCAGGGAAGAGAATGTGACATTAACATTAGCATCCATCCGGACTATCCTGAGAGCCCTGGAATTACTCAGACTTGCATCACGGGTCCAACACTCCTCTTACATAAGCCCAGGGAGCAGAAATTCAGCAAAAAGAAGAGATGTACAGGAGCAATGTTAGTCTGTCTGCCTGCTTTGGATGTTGATGATACGTTTAGACTCATGAACTGCTGTTTGAATTTAGAACAATATTTCCCTTCAACCTCTAGACAACATATTCTAATCTCAACTATAACGCACCTAGGTAATATATCTCTTCCTGCCCTGCATCCTTCCCTGTCTTCACTCCCTTCTCATCAGCCCTTTGTCACTTTAATCTCTTTAATTTTAATTCCACCTGCCTTTCTATGCAGAGTACTCTTTCTCTTAGAACATTTTTTCAGTTAGAAGGGGGAAAAAGCTTTCACATTAATCCAGTGTTTATATATCATGACATTTTTCATTCTTCCTGCATATTTTATCTTTCACTTCTTCCTTTTTATCCACTTTGTGTATTCAGACTGTAAATTGTTCAGGACGGAGATGGTCTTTCAATATGTGCTTGATAAGAGCTGGATCAGTAAGTATTACGACAGTATGCTATGTAAGCATTTAGTACAGTTCTGGTTGTAAAATTACCATGTATTTCTCTGAATTTTGTATCAGATGAGCAGCTGAACAGCTGTAGTCCCTTGATAGTCTGTAACCATCACTGATTAATCCAGCCCCTTTTATAACAGGGGAGCTGCTGCTTTATGCAGAGGCTACAGTTGTAATATGAAGTAGGGCTGTTACTTGTAGGTGTGATTCAGAGCACTCTGTGGTNGAGCTGCTGCTTTATGCAGAGGCTACAGTTGTAATATGAAGTAGGGCTGTTACTTGTAGGTGTGATTCAGAGCACTCTGTGGTGCAAAACATTCGGCATTCTCAAGTGTCAGAGAAGGTAAATCTTCCTGATATTTTTCTCTTTCCCTTGTATCCCTTCACATGTAACACATTGTCTTTAACACATCTTGGAGTTTTTCTTTGGAATTAAAGAGTTTGTTCAGACAATTGACTGTTGCTTCCTTTTCTGATGCTGAAAAGAAGTGACTAATGCTGCAGATACGAAAACCCACCTGTCTCTGCTTACATGTGACTGGAACTTCTTCAGCCAGCTGAAATCCCCTAGGGATTCATTTTACACAAACACGGACAGCATAGAATGTTATTGGTACAAATGATCCCTGAAAAATTTTCGCTTTGCAACAGCCAGTGTTAAAATAAACTGAGTTTAAAATTCAGACTCAGGAATTCAGATTGTAAGTGCTTTGCATAGTTTTGTGGTCAGAGAACAGAACCAGTACCATGTGGCACATCCAAACAAATCAGCACAGTTTGAATTGAATTCCCTTGGATGTTATCATATCACTTCTGTAAAGCAGATACACTGGAAAGCTGCACTGATGAGGCACATATTAAGATTCAGTGCTCTGAAACATAAAACGGCTTTTACAAAATCTATCAAAAAGGGAAGTGGGTTTGTCAGTGGTTCTTAATTTTGCCAGGTGCCTTTAAAGTCACTATTCAAATACCACAACAAAACATCACTGTCCTGAAAACGAGGTGAAAGTGAGAATTATGCTAGTGTTATTTTACATTCCATAAGTGATGGAAAATAAGAATTGTGTTCAAGTATTTTAAGTACTATTAGCTATATATATAAAACTTATTTTCATATTAGCAATCTGTCCTTTAGCAGACAGACAGGGATATGTAGGTAGAAGTGTATTTATCTGCTATTCTTAGTGGAAGCCTTCTCTCAACATCTGATGTTAACAATAATTAATTTTGACGGCTCAGATTATGCTTCAACTTAAAAAAAAGAAATAGGAAATGCATATGGTAGATGTGCTTATTTTAACATGGGCTGATGTAGTTGTGATTAGTTATAAGTCAATCACAGTTACCTGAAAGGTAGAAAATTCTAGAACACTCTTTTTAAAAGTCAAGTCTTTTGTCTTTATAGTGAGTTTAGAAAATGTATCCATTGCTGTGATTTAAAAATGGTAATGTAGCATCTGCGACTATAGCAGAAAAAGGAGAAACTGAGTTTATGTCTGTTAATGCAGAAGAATAGTTACCAACTGATTTGTCTCCTGAATTTGTTAAAATACCAAGAACATTGTAATGTGAATAGGAATGTAAGAGATTCATAGTAAATTAGTTTGAAGTATTTTCCCTAGGACCTAAATACATGGGAAGATAGTTTGGCACCATTCTCTCCAAAAGATAAATATTACAGATTGTGGGACGCTAGTCGTAGTTAAAGTTCAGGACTGTCGTGTGATTTCTGTCTGACACAGGTCCAGGCCAGTTGGAATGACTTTTCTAGTCCTTGCTGTGAGAGCTTATAATGTCCTCAGTGGTGAAGGGCTTACTGTTTTGCCATTGAGAAGTGAACTTACATTAACTCAGAAGTATTTTTAGGTTTCGTGGCATTAATGAGAATTTTATATCTTTTCATAGTGTTATTGTCATATTTGTGTGTGAGAAGCTACAAAGTGATGTCAACATAAGCAATATGTCACTCCAGGAGATTACATATCATGTAAAATATAATTTCATCATAATACATCTATCTGGTATCTCTCAATTGGCAAACTTGGCAAGGGAAAAGGCCAAAACTTACCGTCACCTCCATGTCAAATAACTGAACAAACTCTTCTCTCTAGAAGAAATTCCATTTCTTACCTGCACATCTTTGTGTTTATATTAAGCCCAAACGTAGTAAGTTGTTTTTACCAAGAAGACAAGTTAGTTACTGTGCTTGATGATGACCTATTAAGAAAGCAGTAAGTCACTGACTGGCAAGCTAAGATGCTCCTGAAATGTATCGCTGAAGGTCTTTGTAACCATTTGGCAGCTCCCTCAGTTAGAAATGCAAGATGTGACTTGTGGGGACATCAAGTAAACCTGTTCATTCAGGACCTTTCACCATGAGAACAGACACATTGCAATGGCCTGGAAGCTGTGACTCGGGGCACTGCAGGGAGTCAGTGCCATGTATTGCTATTGCATTGAAGCTATAGCCAGTGTCCCTGCTGGGCTCAGCCACCACTATTCAATCCTTCCCCCCTGCCCA
>VZTO01012344.1:2325-14158 GCA_013400615.1 Syrrhaptes paradoxus
TCTTTTTACCACTGTCAGTCCTTGCATGGGACAGAACATCCACAGGCACCAGGGCAGTTTTCCTTCTGGCTTGCAAGCTACTTGAGCTCCAAGTGACCAAGCCAATGCTTAGCAAGTGCAGGGTCATCAGCAGTCACAAATGCACAGTGGTGACTGTGTGGGAGGTGTTTGCTTGTGTAATGAAATGTGGTGGAGTGAGAGTACACACAGGGGATTTGCTCATTTTAGCAAACCTGGCAGAACCTTCCTGTGACCTAAATAGAATACCTTGCTCTACATAAAGCATGCATCAGGGTATTTCCTGATTTATTCATGAAAGGTTTGCTTTACAAAGGCATTTGGAACTGTGTAATCTCGGAATACATGATACGTATAGCTGGCTGCTCAGCTGGCATTTGCACAAATTGCTTTGATATATGGCTGTAACGTATGAAAGCACAGTGAGGCCAATTTAAATACTTGATACTGGAGTAAACTGGTTAGAAGAGTAAATTAGATCTAACCCACAGATTCGCTTGCTACTGCATAGAGAAGGTTACTCTCCAGAATGAATAATTGATAAAGGGATGGGAGACCACACTCTAGTAAGCAATAATATCCTCCAATATTAAATGGGCAGGGTTAAGGGCAGATCCGTCAGTGGTGTGCACTGTTGTCATTTCTTACACTTTAAGGGCCTTTGCTGATTTGCATCAAATTGATATGCAGCACATTGTATTAACCAGATCAATAACTGAAGAACTCTGCTGCCTTTTCCTTGGGACACTTCATGCCTCTGCTTGCTCTTCCCAGTGGCAGAAACTAAAGTCTAAGGTAATATTTCAGCAAGTCTGTGCACTTACTATGGAATGTTCAATATATATCTTTAATGATTTGTCTATGTATTATTTGTACATATTTCCTGCTGCAGTATATTCTTCAGCAAGGTAGATGGGGCTGGTTACTTGCAAGCAATCCTTACTTTGGAGCTTTGGAAGAAATTTGGGTTAATTTACAATAGAATGAAAGTGACATTTGTAAAGATGGTAAGAGGAGAATGCCAGAATCCATTACACTGATGATCCTAGGAACTGCACTGGCATTCTCCATTGCTGAGTTAATGTTCAAATCCTATCAGCATTACTTGCTGAACTTATTGCAACTTAATGGCAAATTTCCAGATTTTTATCATGCCAAACATCTTATAATAGATGGGACTGCACAAGTTTTTCAGGAAAAAAGAATCTCTGTTAAGCTCACTGCTATAATACAGTAAAATTTTAACTCATTTTATATAACAGTGTCTGTAGCATGAGCAAGACTGTCCTCTGTGTTTCCCTTGATGAGACCCAGGGGAAGCCTGCAGTGGCTTAGATGGTCAGCTGAATGCTTGGTGCCATGTTTGTATTGAGGGACATACTATTGTACATCTTTAGTGTAGTGTGGTATTAATTCAGATAAAAAATTTTATACCCTTGGAGAAAGTAGGTACAGAGCTGATTGCTCCTCCTGCTCCTTGATGGAGAATTCTGTGAACTCTCAATGTGAGTCACCAAGAGGAGGGAAAAAGATCTCAGTGCAGAATTCTGCAAGTTTTGTGGTATTCTCCAGAACTTCCAGATATGTTAGATGATCACACAGATAATAGGGTCATGTCTCAGAAAAGTCAAGTAGCCTGTCTGATACTGAAGTGGACACTTCGTTTGCTTTTCTGAAAATAATCTTACTAAGCCTCCCATGAAATGAACTTTCTCAGTTCTCGGTCTTGTGGTCTAAGAAGCTTTGTCTTATGTGGCTTTGGAAGTAAGCTGGGATAAGATGTATCTGATTACTAACTGTTTCCTAGGAGGTTACCTGATCGAGGTGTGATTTAAAATTAATACAAGTGAACTGCATTTATCAATATTCACCTAGGAAACCCAAGGGGCAGCAGAAAACTTGGTTGTTCATCCTCCAGCTAGTAGAAAAATAGTGTTTTAAAACTTGATACTGACACCATTGGCTGCCCAGTACAATAGGGAACTATCAGATTGGTTCTGTACTTCATACCTTTTCATATGACATACTTTATAATATCAAGTGATGTTTCATCTGTATGCACAGAAGACATTAAATGAAGCACAATTCTTTCCACATTTTTACTTTTAAATTTTTCAGTTCCAAGCAGTAAGCAATTTGTCATTCTCTCTCTCTCCCTCTCTCTCTCTCTCTCTTTCTCTCCCCCCTTTCCCCTCCCCTTCTACATTCTTGACTAGAAAGGATCTGTTTCTCCACTGGCTTTGTAAATTCGGGCATTTTAGAGTTAATCAGGACCTGAAAAGAGCAGAATGACATGAGGTTTGCATTAAAGAGTGGTATGTGGACAAGTGGCAAAGGCATGGATTATGTGGTAATAAAAACACACTGGGTGATATTTTTGTCAGAGGGCCTCACTTCACTGCCTCCAAAATGCAAAAGCATCAGGAACTCAGATTGCTGTCTCTGAGCCGTGATTGCAGAAGCAGATCAGTGTGCACCGTACTCCAAACTCACTGGATTGTGTTTAGCTTTCTTCTGCTGTATCACAAACTGTCCAGGTGCAATGCTAGTGATGGGAAAATGGGGTTCAATGTTGCCTCTGGATTAGCAAAGCACCCCAAAACTGAAGTCAAACTTTTCACTAGAGAAGGTGATCTGGCTTGCCAGTGGTTTGACTATCCAAATCAGAGAGAAAATGATGATGCTGAGTCAGTCTGGCTTCATGGGGAGATTTTTTCCCCATGTGTAAAAACTCTTGTTATTGTTGTTGTTCACTTGGACTCTATTATTTCATATTCAGTGAAATCTTATAAAAGTCTTTGTATTGAAGCATCAGTTGGCATAAATCCATGTATCTACTGTGTCTAATGTTGCTGGATAACAGTATGAAGATCCTAGCATTTTCACCACCCATTTTCAAAGTCAAAAGATCTTGCTGCAATTCTCTCATCTGATCTCCTGTGTAACACACGGCACACATACAGCACTGCTTGTTCATGGTAGGGGTAGGGACTGCCTGACTTCCCTTGTGTTTCCTTGCCCCCTGTCCCAGCCTTCTGCAGTGGGAAAAGACTGTCTCTTTGACCCATCCATCCAATTAAACACTGTTGTTGACAGTAGCCTTTCTTTTCTTTTTTTAGAGACAATGTGATTTTATCATGCTGCCACTGAACTCTACTTCCCTTGTCTGAAGCTGGAACTGGGTGCAGAAGAGTCAAAGAGCGAGAGATGAGTAGAAGAGAGACAGTGTAATGACAGAATGTTTCACATGCCTTTGAATTTCTAAGGGGATTAGGCACTCCCCTGGTGCTTTGACATGGAGCCTATGGCAGCTGCTTTGGCAAAGCGTGCCAGCAGTTACACAAATATGTTATTTTCCCCTCATTTTCCCAAGGTGCAAAGGACACAACAACCTCTGTTACAGAGCAGCAACAAAGAGCTTTTGGAGCTGTCAGTGTCTGTACACTTGTGCTCCACAGTCCTTCTCCTCCTGCTCTCATGCAGGAATGCCTCTGAGAACTTGTGCATCCATTTATGTTGCAGTCAGACACCCACCACTTCTCTTGTTGAGACATAATTCTGCAATACTTACTGAAATAAGTGCCAGAGTCATGCAAGTCAGTCTTCACCCCCCAGCCTTTATACCTCCTGAAAGAGCCTCTCTGGGTCAAACCTTTTCCCAAGCATCAGCTGAAACAAAATCCTCTAAATTGCTGTAACTTTATCTGCCCCACATACTCCAGAGAGTTCTTTGCACAGCAGAAGTCCTTTTCCTGAAAGCAGGACAGGGACAGCAGGTGTTGTGTTGGTGTCCCTTCAGCAGAATCTGATTACCGGTTTGGTTGCTTTTCTCTATTTGATATGGTTGTTTAGGAAGCCGTGGCTGATGGTGCGTTTTTAAGCCAAGGACTGACAGAAATCAGGTGTCTTCACTTTATAAAGGGAACATTAACCCACTGTTTGAGATCTGCCTGCAGCATCATTGGCAAACATGAAACTTAATATTTCAGCAAAATGATTGAAGTTCTTCTCTCATTTTAAAGCATTCTGTGGATGATTCTGATACAGGGTTTAAACACTTAACAATAATGCTTGTGGACTTGCAGCAAATAAAGGATTCCCTGAATAAGAAAGAACAAGAGATGGGAGAAAAGGAGGTGATCCTTCGTGGTTGCAGAAATGGGCAAGGAAAATTACCACAAGGGAGAAGCATCAGTATTCATAGCTGCAGCGAGAGTTGAAATGATGGTCAGGGCCTGTCAGTCCCAATACTGCATCCTTGAGTCACGTACACTGATTCAGACATTAATTTGGACCTCAGATGTGCATGTCTGACTCCCAGTGAGCCCTCCTGGAGGGCAGAATGTGGTCTCCTGAATACAGCTGGTGAGGATGTAAAGCCCCAGAAGGAGCCTGCTTGACAGTTGTGAATGCAAGTTTTGCCTCATTGGCACTGGCAGTAAACAATGGCATTTGTATCTTTGGTCAGTACTTGACTTAGTGATCTCAGTGAAAGCCACACAGAAACACACACACACACACACACACACACACACGTGCACACATGCACAGTGGGTTCACTCTAGCACCAGAATGCTGTTTGTGTAAATGAACACTGTCACGGACAGAGTAGCTGCGTTTTTTGTTGGGGTTCCCTTCCCCCACTGGCCCCTTTCTGAAACAACCAGCCAATTTAAAAGCACAGTTCAGAGGAAAGGGATTCCTGTTATGCTCATGAATCTCAAAGATTTCCTAAAGGAAGAACAAAGGGAGAGGCAGAAAGACAGAGAGAGATGGAAAACCAGGAGCAGGCAGCAGACTTGGAAAGAAATGTCCTCCTTCTCCCCAGCCCAGGAATGCAAACAGGAAGCCGCCAGCAGAATGTTTGGAGTGTGTGCAGCTGCAGTTGGGTCTGAAGACACTGAAAGCTGTGCCGAAAGTATTCAGCTTGCCTCTTACAATGGAGGGGAAACACTTGCTTTGACACTGCATTTGATAACCATTTTGTAGCAGGAGTGCAAATCCTTTCATTGGCAGGGAAAGGGAAGACAGCTGTGGCTGTCTTCAGCGAAACTTGCTATTCTATACATGAGAGAGTGTGCTTGTTAAAGGAGGACAAAAGGGTGCTTACTGAAGTTCTGCAGGTGGCTTTTGGTCATTAACCAGAGGAGCTCAGCTAGTCCAGAATGTCTTGGGCTGACTAATTCCCCACTAAAGGAATCTCAGTTGCTGCTTGGAATAAACGGTGCCTTTTTGGAGACTGCACTGTGTATCGCCTGAAACACCAAGCTACTCTCTTGGAAACAGAACTTTCATATCTGCTAGATCATTCTTCCATAGCACATGTTTTCCATGTGTGAGTTCTGATTTGAGGAGTTTTGGGGAGAAAATTATCTGTAACAATATCTTCTATTTCATATGTAGATTAACCTCTTCAAGGTAACAGGGTAAAAACACTTCAGTTATGTAAATTGAGATAATTTCTTATAAACTACTTTTCAAACAGGTTGGATCTGTGTTTTAATTCAAACAACTTTAAAATTACCTCACCTAGTTTTCCTCCATTGTTCTTGATCAGCAATTGACCTTGAGCCGACTTCATTCTTAAAATAGATCAAATAAATATATCACTTCTTCTGATTATAATACAGGTTCTGTTTTAGAAAAGGCTTGCTGAAGTGAGTCTTGCAGGTTCTTTGGCTGCTAACATTTTATTGCTACACTTGGAAGCTGCCTGAGCTTGTGCATGTGACAGAAAATTCATATTCCTAACCAACCGATTGTTTTAACATGTATTTCTGAAAGTGTTGCATAGTGCTGTTTATTGGTGCTTGGGTGTTGATTATAGGTATTAATTTGTCTTCTTATGGATCTGATAATCTGGATTATCTCTTCCTATTCCTGTCTTCTGGTAGGTCAAATACTGATGTTTGCACCTGCAGCACCATTGGAGAGTTTGCTAAAGGCATGACTTTGGTTATGAGATGCTTTTGTAAAAGAACCCTGGGGGACAACATTAACTTTACTAGGACTAATTGCACTAGGTGTTTCTTTGTGTCTAACATGCCTGAATTTTAATAAATTATTTTTTTTCTGGTTAAGTAAGTAGGCAGAGTAGCTAAATATAGAGGAAGTCAAACTGTGGGGAAAACTCTAGTTTCAGTGACTGCAGAGGAGGAACATGCAACAGAAACACTGCAAAAAGCATACCCAAGCTATTTCTCTGGTCTGACTCCTTACCCTCTACATTCACCACTCAGCACGGTCCTCCCTCTCCCTCCTTCCCAGAGCTCTGCATAACATGTCCCACCAGCAATCCTGAAGCCAGGTGCTACTCCTGCTCTTGTGCTGCCCCACTCTTTGTGGTATCACCTTGAGCTCCTGCCCGAGACCTGTGCTCTGCTCTTCAGGACTCTGAGGTTAATTAGCCTTGCCGCTGTGGTGGTATTTATGGAGAGAACCAGATGCAAGTTTAATGCTTGGCAGTTTCACTGTGCTCCTACATGTTTCAAAAGCAGGAATGAGCAAACACCTATTATTCCTTTGTATAATGGGTTAGTAACCTCAGATTAAGGAAGGGGTCTGCAGGTAAGCTTCAGTCACCTATCTGGGATCAGGCAGGAAGCTGGAAGTGGAGAACAGCTCATGCAATTCCCAGTCTGGAGCTACAAGTATGAGGTCACCCTTTTCACCAGGAATTATATAAAATTTCAGGGCAGACCTGCAGTGAAAAGTATTATGAGCAGGAAGAAATCCCAGGCTTCTGCATGTGGAGGGAAGGTTGGAAGTCAGAAAAGGAGAAGACATAGGAGAAGCTCGACAAGATTGAATTTTAATCAGCCTTTAGGGGAGGTTAGTAGGGAAGGCTACTTGGTGCACAGAATGAGACAAGACTACAAAACACCTTGATAAGAGAAGAAAGCCCTGTGTCAGCACAGTTGCCCACAAGGCAAGAGCTGTCAATTCACTGTTTTCTGACACCTTCTGTCTCTTCAACACCTTTTGTACTGTTTTTCACTTCTCATCAGGGTTCGGCTGACAGGGTGGAAAAAAGGGTTTTCAGAGCAAATCACAGCCTGAGGAGCTTCCCCAGTTGCGGATTGTTACCCAAGGGAACTCCAGACCTAGATCTCAACCCATTCCTCAATAAATAGCAAGGGTCTCGTGAGACAGAGATTGCCATTGCCACATCTTATGCAACAGTGCAGATGTTGATTCACAGCTCCTATCTGTGCTCCAGTGCAAAGCTCACCCGTCAGCAGCTAGATGTTTGGAGAAGGGAATTTATCTGGGGCTTTCAGTAACCACAGCCATGAGCTATCACCATTGCAATCACAGATTAAGTAAAAAATGCTTGCAGTTACTGTAGGGAAAACAGCAAACTTTGTCAATTTGGACAGTGAACTGGGAAAGGTGATTATGGCAGGCTCAAAGAAGCTGGTTTTAACACATGGGTTATTTTTTGAGATCCTTTGAAGTGAATCTGATCTTGAAAACAAATATTACCACACTGAAAAACTGATGAAAACCCCTTTCCTATTTTTCTCACTCATGTGGATTCTCTTATGGTTAACCTGCAATTTTTCCTTGTAGGGGTATGCATCTGGGTCTATCTTTTGCTTTGTGACCTATTTTCTTTAAACGTGAGAATGTAATATCTGCAAAACCTTTACCCCTCCCCCTGACAATGTGATTGAAATCGATTGACTGATTCAAAAGCAATTAGGTGGGGCTGACAGACAGACAACATTCAAGTTTTTTCCTGTACAAAATAAGGCAAAAAAACCTCCGTGGCCCTTTGAGATATCCTAAGGCTGGTATCAATAAAATTATATTTCAGATGTGAAGAAGGGTTTGCATGTCTGATACCTTGCCCTTTCTATCCGCCAAATCTGTCAGGTGGTCTAATAAAAAATATTGCCTCTTCCTACAAACCTTTCCTTTCTCTATAAAATGAGACATACAAAATCTCTTGTCCCCTGGGAGAATTTAGGGTGTGTATCTGTAACGGGGGTTTTATTTTCATCCAGTTTCAGTGCAGTACCTTGCTGCCCTGAGTGCTGGAACCACCAGGGATATACCAAGCCAGCCATGTGTTTTTTGTTATACTCGGCCTCATTGACAGCACTATATTCCCCACAAGGTGGTGGGCAACACTGAATTTTTTCAGGGAGGATCGTTTCCTTTGTTTCTTTTCCTTATAAACAAATATAATGCAAGACCCTGGCTTGCAGTCTTGGAAGGTTTCCAGAATAAGGTGATGTGTACTGTGTTTATGGGATAAGCATGTTTCATTGGTCAACAGCAATTTCAACGGCCACATCTGAAACAGAAGGCCAGAATAATTCCCTCCACGGCAGGAGTCGCTGTGTGAAGTTCTCTGACCTGTGTTATGCAGGAAGTCAGACTGGATGATCAGAGCAGTCCCTTCTGGCCTCAAAGTCTATGAATCTATGTTCTGATTACACATCTGAGAATGAGCAACTAAAGTTGAAAGTGGTGATTTATTGAATGCTAGCTACAGGCAGCTTCTCGCTTCTGTATAAGCAACTGCTTTTAAAAGGGTCCCTGTAGCTCAATGGGGTACAGGCAGCTGTCAGCTCTTCGGGGGGAAAAGTACTCACCAGTCTATTTCTCTAAAGTGCATTTTAAATTTACAGCTCTGTACAAGTGATGTTTTATAATAAGGATTGACCCTTTCTGGAGACGGTTTTGTGATTGATTTATAGATAGATCCCCAGTAAGACTGCCTTGGGATGAGGCCAGGGTGGGTGAGATCCACCTTTTCTCTCCTGGTTTGTGGATCAACTAACTTATGAAAGCATCTCGGTTTGGCAGCATGAGTTTTGTTGGTGCATCTAGCTGCAGAGTATTTGAACCTTAGTAAAACAGATGATATGTCAACAGCTCTTACAAGGCTTGCCTTTAGAATGTTGTTTCATTTGCTTCTAGAGACACCACATGCAGAGCAGAAGATGCCTGCAGCTGCTGTGGATAATTTTAAAGATACCAAGCTCCATCATCTTGGAATAAGGGAGCCCCAGTAGTACCCTCAGAAGGCTGGAAGGAACATGATGTATATCAGATGTTTTCTGAGAGCTGTGGTCCTTCAAAGTGCTGGGCAAGGGAGAGCAGAAAAATGCCCTGGTGTGCTGGCAGTACAAAAGACTGGGGGACCGACAGAGGTGGCTCCATGGACAGCCAGAATTTTAACTCCAGAACAGTGATAGGATTTCAAACAGCATCTGTTGGTCATGTTATTGACCTCACAGTAGTGCAAGAGGTGTCAGCTAGGCTTGGAGCAGCAAAGACTATCAGGAGCTTTTGTAAAACCAATAATGGACTGCAGAACTGGCATTAATAATATATTTATTTCTCAAATATGGAGTCTGCGGTAATATATCACTTTTTACAGTGGAAGTCTAGGACTGTATTATTTGTTATATAACATACATAATGGCCGTAGGGAAACATCAGAGCACTGGAACAGGCTGCCCAGAGAGGTTGTGGAGTCTCCTTCTCTGGAGACATTCAAAGCCCGCCTGGATGCGTTCCTGTGTGATCTGATCTAGGTGTTCCTGCTCCGGCAGGGGGATTGGACTAGATGATCTTTCGAGGTCCCTTCCAATCCCTAACATTCTGTGATTCTGTGATTACTGACTGAAGAGCTCTGCGTACTCAAGACTGTTAGGCCTCAGTTCTGGAAACTTCTCTTAAATCAACTATGGCATTACTGCACTTGATTAAAATGGTTTAATCTACCCTAACAATGAAACTGTCACTTTGAATTAGAAGACCAACCCATTAAATTGTAAAACATGTAAATATTAAGGCAACTATATTTCTAGGTGTATACATTATCTTTATTTACAGTACTCTCTTAACTGAGAGGATTAATGAAGTAGAGATTGCACTTTAAACTGTTCCACAATTATTAAAATGCATGTTTACATTTGTCTAAATTGCTCAAAAGTAATTTAGAAGATGAATTTCAAGAAATATTGAGGAAATGTGCATACAGAGAATGTAATTATTAGTGATATTTGCATACCTTCCCTTTCCACTTTCATGCACTGTTACAAACCATATAGAACAAGACCAAAGAAATTATTGGAAAGGCTGCTGTAAGTACAAACATGGATTCATCAATAAATGTTCAGGCTTCCAGGCAAAAAACAAATGGCAAGGCTGTGGAGTAGCAATATTACATTTTATTTAGATAGTTATTTGGAACGGGATCTGCACAGATAAATCCATACTCAGAATACAGCAGTCTGTTTCCACAAGATGAATGTTCTTGAAAAGAACAAGTGAAATACAGGCAAAATCCTAAGTGCCAATGGAAGCCAGTACAAGGGCTAGCAGATACACTCAGTAGACGTGCTGTAAACTGGGGGGAGAAATGGCCAACAGTAAGATAAGCTTTCACTCCAGTACTGATGAAGAGGGCTTGGTGCAGGGGTGCTCATGAACCAGTGTTAAGCAAAGTAGAAGCAGACACCAAGTGCAATAACAAAAATCTACATCTGGACTTTCTTCCTTGGTTGAAAACAAGAGGACCCTGGTGATAGCCAAGCACACAAATCCTAATGTATTACGTCTCCTACAGCTAAGCAACTGCTCTGTGTTTCAGTGAAAAACAGAGTCCAGCTGCCATCCAAGGGCAGGTGGGACATGGAATTTTGTGTATTTCTGAAAAGAAAAAAAAAAAAAAAGAAAAAAAAGAAAAGAAAATTGTGAGCTGGGAGTGAAACGTACTAAGAATAAAATGACAAAAACGATTAGGGGAGCACTCTGTGGAAGAAGTGACTACATCCTATATTAGTTTTCCAGAAGAGACCAGTGATTAGTGACGGAATTGCTCTCCAGCTTCTGCAAATCGGGACACTTTAAAAGATGCATAGAGAGGACATCCAAATTCAGCAGGTGCTTTTGGGAACCTGGCTGACACATCCCTATCTGAGCTGCAAGAAAGAGCTCAGAATCCCACAAGACCTTGCAGTGTAGCTGATATGGGCAGAGAAGGATCATGTGTGTGTCTGTTTATATTTATGTGCTATATCTACTGAGACAAGCATTAGAAAAGAGGAGCCTTGTCAAGATTATCTGTCATGAGATAGGAGAAACCCATGTATCACTCATCCTGAAGGCTGTGCACCAAGGAGCAAAAGAACCTCATGCTCCCCTGACAATGAAAATAATGAAGTCAGATTATCCAAGGAAACTGTGAGTTTGCCTTACCCACAAACCTCAGCCCCAGGGAGAGAAGAAGAATTATCAGAAAGGTCACTCTGAGCAGTCAGAGTCAAGGACGGAGCTGAACAGCCACTGAAACCCATAAGGGGTAAACACAGAGCTTGCAAGGAGAGAGAAAGCAGTAAGAGTTCAAGGGAAATATATAATAACATGAAGAATTTTAACACTACCAGGGAAACATAGGAGATGTTTCTCCCCATGTTGTGAAGACCTACAATGGCATGCTGATAGGATCCCCAGAGAGAGCACATCATCTATAACTATGCAGCACTGCACATGCTGATACTACTAATAAAAGAGAACGGTTCAGATCACAGAAATTAATTAGTTTCGAACTGCAACCACCAGGAAGAAAACATGCACACAGCAGCATCCCAAAGTGTGTTCGTATTAACGATTCTCTGTCTGGTGTGCTGTTGACAGAATCCTGTCTGTCTCAACAAAACTCTGGAAGCAGCTTTAAACTTCAGGCCCCCATCAAACAGCAAGCGGTCTCCTGGCAGCGTGCCTGCATGGAAGCTAGTAAATCCAGCAAATAAGGACTCGACAGCATCTCCTGCTGCCACAAGGAAAACTTTAG
>VZTO01012346.1:0-25174 GCA_013400615.1 Syrrhaptes paradoxus
AAAAAAAAACCTATAGGAAGCTTCAAATTCAAAGTTGACATCTTTGGCTTAAGAAATCTCAGAGCCGTCAGCAGCAGAGAGCAGAATGTGCGTACAGTAGGGTCTTTGTCCCTGGCAAAGGTTTTAGATGCAGATTACTGCAGATCATTCTAGCTATAAGATATTAATTTCCCACCCTGCAGAAAGGTGTTAGCTCATTCTGAGTGTCACTGATATTAGGGTGGAATTTGAGTCAGGCTTGTCTGACAGTTTCCTCCCCAGGTTGATTCTTCGATGCGTGAGACGTGAGAGATCTGGGACTTGCATCCAGAATGTGTTTTGTGTCACATAAACAGCTGGAAGCACAGGGAAGAAAAAGAGGCTTTGCTAAATGACCAGCTTCAAATGGATGGAGGTTACGAGTGCCGGGACCCTCTGCTGCTTGGGGACCTGGTTTGCTGGCAGTGAGCACGCTCACTTGTCGTTTTTATTTCAGAAATGTAATAACGTGAAGGGCCAGAGGCTTGTTTGGTTTTCACTTTTTTTTTTCTAATGAACCATCAAAGTTGGGAAGGAAACTTATTTTTGGGGCTCTCAAAAAACCTTATGTATACATGAGAAAACTGGTGTGTATTCCTAGTGTAAAACTTGGGATCTGTGTCAATATCAATCAAGTTTCCCCAGAAAACAACGGCCAAGCTGATCTGCGGTAACTTTTACAGCAACACGCTGAGACTAGCATGAGTACCTGGTCCCCCTGGTTTCAGTAAAATGTTGGATGTTTGCATTGTTTATGGGCTATTGAAAAATTTATGCTTAAGCAGAAGTTACCAGTAGCTCTTTGCTTGACTGCTTTACCTGACTCTTGCTGCTCTTCAGGCTACGCCTCAGGTGGGTTTTCTTTCCAGCAGGATGCCCACAGGAGCCAGGATATCCTGGCTCTGAGAGGCAGGAGCTGGGGTCCCCCAGCCCCATCCCACGTGCTCATCATGCCCTAAGTTAGCAACTCCTACACGAAGTCGTGCATTTTTGGGGTATCTCTCTGGGCATTTTGCCATGAGGGAACACATCCGTTGAGAGGCCAGGCCAGGTTCCACCTCTCCCTGCGTGTGTGCCATGCCTGGTGCCTGCTGCAGGCACGAGAGAGAAACTGGGTGTTGTTTTCCAAAATCTTCTCCAGTTGGGTCAACCCTTTTGCAAAAATGTGTGTGTCCTTCCCAGGAGGAAATTGCTAACCTGGCACAACCCATACTGAGATAATTTTTGATGGCCAAACTTGTAACTGATCATAAACCAAATCCTCAGAAACATTTGGGCTAACATCTGCTTTTCCTCTGAGGCATCTCCATCCAGGAGCAGCAGAGGGTACCTGCATGCTCTTCCTGCAGCTGGATGATCCCTCGCAAATCTGTGTGTTAAAAATTAGCCATTAATGTATTGAGAAAAGCAATAGAAACCTCTTAAGGCTTGATTTAGGACTAATGTAAGGTGTAAATTGAAAAGAAGTCATTAAAACAGTGCTGTCTTCATGGACACTCATGTTTCAGCTTGAGGGGCTTTGGTCTAGCTCCGGTGAAGTGGGAGCAGATGGACACTGGATCGAAATCAGCTGCTCTTTAGCAAAATGAGTGTGTGTCCCCAGCTTCTTCTGACACTGTAAATGCAGCAGTTTAACAGTAAGTTGAGCAGTGCCATACATGCAAGCTTGCTAAATGGGCTTAAATGGCAATGAGATGGCCTTTTATGAAAACAAATATTGTATCTTTATTCCTAAATCTGCATGGGTTGGGTGTTGTCACATGGTTTGACTTCTGCTTTAACTCTCCCAAAGACCAGAGAGGTTTCTATCTCAGGTTTTTTACAGAAGCTAATTACAGAAAGGTGAGATATGACCGGGGTTTGGTGGCCATCTGATAAGAGCGCTGCCAGCATTGGTCACGTATGTGCAGTGTGATTGTACAAACACTCCTCTGGTGTCATTATTACACACACAAAGAAGACTGGTCTAAGACAAAAAGTGCTTGCAAAGTTAACTGAGAAAATGAAACAGCAGAAGGAAGGGAAGGATTAACTGTTTTCTCCATTTACGTATAGGGGGATTGTGGCTTAGGCAGATTTAATACCCCAGCAGAAATCCATAGAAGATTGTTCCGTAGCTGTATACTGGTGTTTTGACCTCAAAATATTATTCTTCTTGTCTGTGTGCAATTCAGTGAAGTAATGTCCAGTGTGGGCATTGCTCATAGCTCCTGGGAGCATCTGCTCAGACGAAGGGGAGGCAGTCTGGACGCTGGAGATGGCCTCTGCAATGCCCCGCTTCCACATTGTTCTCCTGCCGTGGCGCTGATCTGCGCGCTGAGTTTGGTAATTCAGCAGCCTTCTTTCAATGAAGGTCTCAAGTTATTTTTTCCTTTTCCAAAAGACGAAGAAAACATCTGGTAATCTGAGAATTGGTCTTTGTGAAGGAGGCAGAGGAGCAGCTCCTCGCTCACTGTGGTATCACTGTTATCTATTTAGATACCATTAACTTGTCCTTTGAAGGTAGCAGATGAGGTTGCCAACAACAATTAAAAAACAATTTTTTTGCAAGTGTTGGGTTTCCTGGGCCCTTCTCAGATCAGGAAATGAGATTAAAATCAGTTGCTGAAAAGCTACTGTGTTTATTTGAATAGAGCAGAGCATGGCGGCTCAGGCCACCTCATTAAAGGAGGGTATTATAAGCAGCCCGGGATTGTGTTTCCAGGTTGATAAAACGCATTGTCTGACAGCAAGCTCAGCGCAGCTCTGACTACATACTCTGGCACATATTTTCTGCCTCAGTGGTTCCTCTCAGTAGGATAGCCAGCCTCTGCCTTTCTGTTTGACGTTTTTGCTAATAATTACTTGAAAAATCATCCACTTCTATTTAAAAATTGCTACATGAAGTACTAGTCCGTCTTTGCATCATGACAGCAAGAGGCCAATGAAGTAACGGGTGTTCAACCACATGAAGCTAACTTCATAAAGCATTGCCCAGGGTGCACTGCAGGATGACTTGAAATAATTAGCCTCTGGAGGTTGGAAACCTATGCTGTAAATCCCAGAGCTCGGAGCGAGGAGAGTTTTTTATCACTGTCCTTGACGGAAAAATTGTAACATCATGGCTTACTCCGTCTTTGACATAATAAACTTACAGCGGTGCTTTTCAGAATGCTGGACGTCCACCTCCATCTGCCTGTCCCCGCACACAACCTGTTCTCATGGGTTAGTCCCCGTGCTCTAGGAAGTTTCACTTGGGCCTTAAACCATCACGTAGATGTGTAATAGCTTTCAGGCGTCTGGCTTCCAGGGGGAATCAAGCCCTCTCTGAATTAGACAAATTTCCACTGATGCAATTGCTGCGACCTTATAGAGCCGCAAGATCCGTACGTAAATGAACTGCCCCGAGGAGCTCGTCCACGCTGGCGCCGTTTATCAGTGAAGGACGCCTGCACTGGGACTTGCACTTCTGTTCCGACACAGTGGTTTCGTCAGCACAGCCCTCTCGGATGTTGTTAGCACCTTGGTGTTTAACGCCGAGATTCAGAGTGGAGCGTGTCTGCACAGATACGGGGGTAAATTGTTGTGTATATCAGGAGTGTCTGTAGATGATAATGAACAGATGCCTTGTGCGTACTACACAATAAGCCACTTGAAGTTGTCACCAGTTGTTTATAGACGTCATTAATATTAATAATTTATCGCTCGTTTCCATATGAAACCACATTAGGCTTGTCTACACTGCATCCAGTTACCTGCAGAAGCTGGGGAGCCATGGCAGCGTGCCCAAGCTCACACGTCCTGCTGAGAAAATGCCGCCTTTGTTCGTGTCCCGGCGGCACGGAGCGGGGCTGGACGGACGTAGCAGGGCATTCGCTGCTCGCTGGACCCACACATAGCACAAGGAGCTGCAGTGATTAGCTGAGCCCCTGCTCCAAGAACTATTTCCAATGTTAGGCGGAGTTGAATGTGTGCTCAACAAGGAGCAGTTGTTTGGTGCTGAAGGTGCTCTTCAGATATGGGAGAGGAGGTTCAAAGCCCTGGGGATCTTTCCTTTGCAGAAGACTTTAAAGGCAGCAGGTCTGTCTTCTTGGGGAACTGGGAGAAAAAATGAATTATAACAATTTGCCTGGCTTTGGAAATCTGAAGCTTGATCTCCTCTAATTCAGGCAAAGCTGAAATCTTGGTGTTCTGTACACCTGGAAAGCAGTTTAAGTCAAAAGGTGAGATTTTCTAAAGCTTTTAGCACTGATCTGCATTTTTCTCCCAAGGAATTCAATGGCAATGTGGCTATGACTGCTATAGAAGATGCAGGCCAATGCCAAACACGTTGGAAAAGCAACGTGAGCTTGCAGCGAGGGGATCTCTGATGAGGAGGTGACCCTGCAGGACCAGGGAGCACAGCTCTGGGCTCTGGCTCCACGGGTCCTGCCAGGGTGACCGTGCGGCACTGGAAGATCTTCTGGTGTAACTTCAAGCCTGAAATGGAGATTCCCAGACCTGTTTCTTCAGGGCTTGGGTGTGCTGAAGTCACATCCTCAGCCATTACTGCATTTGGATCTGATTTTGTGTGGTTTAATATACAACCCGCTCTGCAGAGGCTGGGTACAATTATCAGTATTTATTCCCAGAAGCCTGGGGAGCTTTTTGTTAAAAGACAAAGCAACAAAAGTTCCACGGTATGCAAAATAGAGACCTTTGTACTGCGAGGGAAATATTTAGATAGGAATCATTACTGAGTCCTTTTACAGCAACCTTGCCAGCGAAAGAGAAAGAGAGGGTTGGGAAAGAAAACACAAAGGAGGTAATAATATCTGATTAGCCAGGCAGCTGGAGAACTGATGGGGAATTGTGAAGCCGACGAAGGCATCATGACTTTCTGTGTGAGTGACATTCTGCAGCAGGAAGCAGCGACCAACTGAGGAACTGCTCTGGAATATTACTTTAGGACTTTTATTGGTAACCTTGTAGTATCCTTCGCTGGAGTTGTGTGTTTCTGAGAATTCGGTGACTTGTCGACAAGGCTTAATTGACAGCTCTCGTCACAGTACCAGCTGGGTCGGATCCGTCCCAAGCGCAATGCCAGGGAAGTCAGCGGCCATGCGTGTGGATAGATATTTTGCAGCTGTTCTCTGTCATTTTGCATCTTTTCAAGGCTGAGACTGATGCAATGACCTGTACAATGTCTGCCACGTGCGCATTATGTACATTAATATAGTGGTTTTTAGATGCAGTGCCCAGCTCAACATTACACCTGTGATACCTGGCTGTCTTCTCATTTACACCAGTGCAGTGCCATCGTTTTGGGGGGAATCACTTATAACTGAAAACACTGTACCAGAAGGCTCCATCCTATTATTTTATAGTATTTTTCAAGATATAATCCAAAGCAATGAGAAACTTTGGGTACTTGGGGCTTTGGGTAACCTGATTGAGTGGAAGATGTCCCTGCTCACTGCAGGAGGGTTGGACTAGATGACCTCCATGGTCCCTTCCAACTCCAACTATTTTACGATTCTGTGATTCTACTCTGGTTTTGTCATTGGAAGAGGCTGGAAGGAGCCTTGGCCATACCTTACTGACTGTAGCTGCTGCTCCGTGTTTCTCCTGTTTTAATATCACACTTCAGGATTCTGGTGTTTGCAGGTACCTTCTCCCCCACCCCCTTTGAGGTTTAATTTGGATGTCAGGATTTGTTTCGTCTTCCTTAGAGCATCACCATACCAGCAGGCAGGATACCGAGCGGCGGTTTGTTCCTTCCTCAAATCGATGGTGATGTTTCCCTCAGCTGGAACAGGGACACGGCGACCCTGCTTTGTCAAGGCTGTAGGCCAGCGGAGATGTTATCCACGTGAATTTGCACGTTAACTTTCATCGTGCTCTGCTCCTTCCTCGAAAACAGTTCCCCATTTAACTAATAAAGCCGTGTTTTTTCTCAGATTAGGGCACAGAAGAATCCAGCTGAATTTTGTAATTTTCTTTCAAGAGAGAAAAATACAGGAATTTTTTTCTTACTGTGTGTCTTAGGACATGGATAGGTGAATGTGAAGTTGATGTACTGGCAGTGAGATTACATTCTAGCTCTTCTCATTTTCATTTCTAAAGTCTGCGAAACATCATAGGTTCATACTCCCAGATTTTACACTTGCAGGTAGGATGTAGTTTAGGGCACAATATACAGTCTGTGAGCCGCAAGAAATAAGACTCCAGCTTCCTGGAGCTGGCGGAATTGCCTGTACCAGCTTAATCCGAGTCCACCTCCCACCGAGAGGATGGAGGAAGGAAATGAAAAGTATACGTAAAGTTTTGTGTATTTATTACTTTTTAAAAATATTTTTCATGGGTAAAATCTCTCTTTAATGACACATTCAAACTGTGGTGCTGAGAAGTATTGCATAGCTAATGCATTGGTTTGTTTTTGTTTATTCTGCAGAAATGAGGGAATTTCATTTTTTAGTAAAATTACCACTGCTCCTTTATTATTCACAGGTCTTAAAATGCGTGACAGCCTGAACTGCTAAGTCCTCAGGGATTTTAATACCAGCTTCTTTGCGAATCTAAACTGGTTTTCCAGCCCGGGACGCGGTGGGCCACGGGGGTTTTTGCTGTAGTGTAATACATATTTAAAGCTGCTTATGGATGGCTACGTCTGCAAATACGCTCAGAAGGTAGAAGAGGAACTGCATTGTGTTATCTGGAGTGGAGCAGGGAGGAGATTATCGTAGGAGAAACCTGAACAAGAGGTGTGACAGTTGAGCAGACGGAGGTGCTGACTCTCAGTATAGAATAGACACCGGCAATTTCTGGAGGATCACGGGGTTAAGAATCCTGCCTTCATTCATCATTACGAGTAAAGAAACTTCTGGCTCTCTTGCTCGCTTTTTATGAATAGTGAAGGGGGAAAATACCAAGTAGTAAAGAACTGTGTATATTTAATTTGTGTGGAACATTAGGATTTATTTTGTTTGCTCTTCTATTTCTCCTGGGAATGCTTTTAGGAAATAAATGCAATGCATTAGCCTGGATTCGGTTGGGCAATGAATGTCTTGGTGTATGAAATGTGCAACTCTGAGACAGGGACTGACTTTTTATTTTAGACATCCGGAATCTAAGTTCATACCTAAGGCTCTTAGGCAATGCAGTAACATAAAAAAGCACTACCGGAATTTCTCAATTATATTTTATTTTAAGGAAATTTATAGACTTACCGTCTATATGCCAGGCTGGCGTAAGGGGAATTTGGTTTCCCATCAGGCTCTCTAATCGATCGCCTTGCCGTTCTCATGTTTGAACGGTTTCCAGGTTTGCTCCAAAATTAAAATCAAAATTCATCTTTATAAAGTTCCCTTGCTGTACTCACTAAGACAAGTTGATGGCTGAAAAGCCTTCCAGAAACACGAGACAGCCCATGTTCTGGCCACGCAGGCCCGCGCAGCTTTGCGTGCAGTACGTGCCCTTAGAACGCCGGCTGTATTTCTTGTGTACAATATTTATACTTCATTCAGAACCAGGGGAGTGAAAATGATTCAGTGAAATCCACAGCTTTTGAAAGATGTTACCATAGTGCAGTGTGTGCTCAAAACTTTCTGAGAATATTTATACATGCATGCGTTTAAAGAAGGATGGGTGTACGACTGAGCTTTGTCAGGGAGTGTAGGGATAAGACAAGGGGTAATGGCTTTAAGCTGAAAGAGGGGAGATTGAGATGAGATATTGGGAAGAAATGTTTTCCTGTGCAGGGGGTGAGGCAGTGGCCCAGGGTGCCCAGAGAAGCTGTGGATGCCCCATCCCTGGAGGGGTTCAAGGCCAGGCTGGATGAGGCTTTGGGCAACCTGGGCTAGTGGGAGGTGTCCCCCATGGCAGGGGGATGGGACTGGATGGTCTCTAAGGTCCCTTCCAACCCAAACCCTCCTGTGATTCTATGAGTCTATGAACTAATGCATGCCATGACTAGCAGGTCTTTCAACCCTCCGTGGCTGGTTGGCTGCAGCCCTGGGAAGTGAACAGCACAATGGTGTGATGGGGTTTGAGACCAGAGCCAGCTTGTGTGGATGCTGAACCTGAACCAGCAGCATGCAAAGCGGAACGCCAGACCCTTCCCCAGGTGCCCTCTTTGGTTTGTACCCCGGGCCAGTGCATCTCGGTGCGGGTGGTGCGGTGCCTTCTGCTCCAGCCCCGCGCGCTCCACAGCTGAAAATCAGCCGAATGGGCAGAGATGTGTGTTTGTGTGTTTGATGGGAACCAATGTGACACTGAAAAACTCTTGTAGAATAGCAGTAGTGCTCTCCAGCATTAAAACCTGCCTCAAGGCAGAGTTCCCTTCATTACTGTGTAATGTGGCCAGCTAAACATTAGGCAGTGGGGCACAAATGCTCTACATATTTTAAAATTAACACTTCGGGGGTTTTTTAAAGGCTTACCATTGTCTAGTGTCCTGCCAAGATGAATGGCAGAGAAACTTTAACTCAGAGACTTGGACATTTAGGATAATTGGAAAGGGTGTGCCAGCTGCACGATGTGCCGGGGCAGTGCAATAGGGACATTGTACTCTCTGAAATCCTGGCTTAGGGAGAGGAATCTGGCTTCGGGGGCAAATCCCGCAGTGGGAACGTTTCTTTTAACTTTGCAGCTGACTTTGGCAGCCGTGAGTTTGTGGCAAGCTGCAGGGCCTTGTTAACGCTGCTGATGAGTCCAGGAATAGGCGGCATTGAGCTGCTGTCACCTTGCCACCAAGGCAGGGCTGACCTCACGGTGTCCTGGACATCTGGGATGGGGATCCTGGCACCACTGAAGCATTTGTAATTGTCTGACACCAGCAGTGTAGAAGATATTGGGTGAATTATTACTAATTAGAAAGACGTGATTTCACTTGATCTTCAGTAGGACATCAGAAGGAGCACAGCTCCATCACTGTATGTTTTAAGAGGCTGGTTATGCATCACTTTATGAGTCTGATGCCTGGGTTGCTGTTGTTCTCTGCCCTGATCTCATCAGTTCTGGAAGGTGCTGAGCTTTTTCCATTTCCCATGAATTCAAGAGCTCAGTGTGGTGCTCGGTTGCTGCCACGAGCTAGTTGCTCATCCTCTCCAGGGAGGCCCAGCCAGCAATTTAGAGCTGCTGTATCTGTAGCCTGGTCAAAAGCAAGACGTACTTGAAAGCCCAGGAGTAAACCCGGTGCTGCAGTCCTTTCGCCCTAGGCAGGTGCACAAAGAAGTTTCTTGCTGAGCGGTTATTCCTCCAAGCTTAATTTTGCAGATGCAGGTAAACCGAATCCCTTCTTTCATCTGCTTGTCCAAACAGGACCCATTAAAGAGCTGTCTGGTGTTTTACAAAATTCCAGTGTAATTCCAGCTCTGCTGCAGACGTGCTGCATCCCCTCAGAAGAGCTTTATCCGGATGTTTTAATGTTGTGTTGCATCCAAGTGTGGTGTATGCGCCATGTATAAAATACCTATAAAAGTTGATAATTCTCTACACGTACACACACACAGATACAGACCTAAAGGCACAGACCAAAACCAACCGCATCTCCGCTGTAGCCTGCTGGAAGTTGTTGGACTTTTATAGAAAATCAGTCACAGCTCGGCAATTTCATGCTTTATCATTTTTGTTACATGTATGAGGGAAATTATAAACCTTGTAATTTCTCTCTTACTATATAAACAGCTTTAGATAACATCAAGATACGGAAGTAATACAAAATAAGATGCCTCGATACGTTAATGAACAAGATCTAACATAAGCACCGTACACCTCAATGGCGTGAAAAGGAAAAGAAAAATGCAGCTTTGAATGGTAGGATTCAAAAAGCTGGGGGGGGGGAACAAAAAGAAAAAAAACTTATGAGGAAGAGGACTTGGAAAGGTAAGGCAAAGGAAAACACGCTGTAAATACATAACGCCCCATTCCCATCTTATTTGGAAATACATGAAAAGTGGTGGGTGGTTTACGGCAGTGGGATTTCTGCCTTCAGACACGTGCAGAACAGTGAACACAGGGCTGAGATCTGACCCCAGCCAGAGACTCTGCGTGTCCCTGTCCCCACTGCCACCATCGCTGTGCTCCAGAGTATCCTGTCCCACCAGGCAAGACCCAGCCCTGCTCTTGCATCCATCCCGTTTGAAAATATGGGTTTATTTTTCCAGTTTTCCTATTGGAGATCTAAACCTTTCGTTATAGGAACATCTAAATGTGTGGAGCTNTGTTCCATATAGTGAAAGCTTAGGGGCGGGGGTGTTCGGCACCTCGGTGAGATGAGATAAATCTGCGCCCAAGATCCTGCCTCTGAGCACCAGGCTTCAAGTAGTTGACTTTCAGAAAATGATGTAATGACAAGAAAAAATAAAGGTCCACACTCCATGGTTTCCTTTTCCTCCCTGATCTCAAAGCCAGGTTATTTAGTTGGATGCCATTAGTGAGGCAAGGTGCCAGCTAAAGATCCGGGAGAATTCCCAAACATGTATTTTCCAACCTCTGCTCTGCGGCATTTGTACTTCTGCAAATGGGTGTAATTACCTCCCAAGGCACATCCAAAGAAATCCTTCCTAGGCTCTGTAATTCAGGTGCCAGGTGGCGAACGGGTGCGGTGCCGGCAGCTCCCAACGGGCTGAGGACGTGCCCGGTGCCAGGTCACACCCTCGCCGCCAGCAGCAGCCTCGGGACGTGAGCGGTGATGGGGGTGATGGCTGGGCTGGGCTGGGAAGGTGGGCAGACCGGGGGACCCTCGATGCACATGATAGAAACAGAGGAGCAAAACGTCTCGGGGGAGCAGGAGAGGTTTTGGGTAAAGGTGAGGTGAAGGCAGCCGGAGCCTTGGTTGGCACGGTGCTGTGCATCTCATCCCGCCCTCCGTCTGTTTTAATTTGGCTTTCCGTTCCACAAGCCGTTATACACATGCTTAACACAAAATGTTTTGCCCGTTTTATGTGGCAAGACGTTTTCTATCCTTAAATTCAACATATGTGTTTTTAGCGCGAGGCCTGGAGATTAATTTCAGCTGCAGATTTTTCACAAGAAACGTTTAAAGGTTATCTGCCTACCTGTGGCAGTGGAATTCGTCAGCTCTAACTCCACCTTTAATTAGCAAAGTTTTCCTACACAGCCACGTTTTTAAAAGCCATATTATTTAATCATAAAGCAATTTACCCTGTTTGTATTTCTGGCTCTTTCTGCCAGTCGTTCCCTGTGGCTGGCTAACGGCCAAGAAGCAGATAGATGCTTCCTCTCCTAAAACCAGATTATTGGAGTGGACAGTGTTCAATGCACATTACCGCCCAAAGGCTGCTAGAACGAGGAAGGAAAGATGTTTTCAAACACCTCCGATATCTCCTAAAAATCTGAGGGATGGTGGAGGTGTGGGGGAAGAGAGAAAGGAAGGAGAGATTTTAATTGATTAGCTTTTGCCCTCTGGGTCTAACCTGGGTGTAAAGCTGAGGATACATTATCGGGATGTACAAAAATCCTCAGGTCCCTGGTTTTCCTCATCTGCAGAATCGCATTGGTGCGCTGAAAACCGTACGTGCAGTGAAGCTTATTCTGTGAAAGGCTCGACTGCCAAAAATAAACCTCATTGGGATTCCTGAGATGGCTGCTGTCAAGGAAAGTCAAATTTGGAGCTTTAAGCATGCGAACAGTGTCATTTTAAAAAGTCTGTTCACCAAGGAGATAAATAGGGATTAGCCTCACAAGCTGCTTTAACTCCCCGACATCCCAGCGCGTGCGAGGGAGGGAAGGGAAGAGGCACGGCGGCAGGAGGGCAGGGCTTGTGTCGGGGCTCGGCCGCTTGGCCAAACGATGGCCAGCCCTGCTGCGGCAGCCAGCGCGGACAGTGTCCCCCGGCAAAGGAACCCAGCGCACAGGGTGGTTGTGGTTGTGTTTGCTGTGACATTGTGCCGTCCCCAGCGTGGTCTCCTGAGCCGTTTGGCTGAGTCTGATCGTGCAGAGGTTTGCAGAAGGGCAAACTGGGAGAGTAAAGTTGTGTGGGGCTGGGTTAAAGCATCCCCAGCCCCGGGGTGTTTGTGCCATCGCCCTGTTACTGACTGGAGCAGGCTGAGAGCTAAGAGCTACCTCCTACTTGTTATCATACACCGGCTGAAAAGGCAAAAACAACCAACCAATCCAGAAAATTATGATGTAACATGTCTTTTCTAGAATAGCATTATTCTTGCATTTCTTTTCAGTAGTGTCAGTTGGAAAGCTCTCTCTTTGGAGATACTTTGTCCTACTGACCATGCAGATACCTCTTTATGGTAAATCCTTTCACCGTATTTTTCTCAGTTTCCTTTATCGGTATGAACCATGAATTTCTGGTGTAGCTTTTGGATAGACTGAGAGTGGAAGAGCTCTGAAAATGCTTCAGCAGAGATACTGAATCAACTGCAGCCTTTCGCCACCACAAACAATTGCCAGGTACAGCCTGAAAGCAGTTCCTTCCTCTTGTATGGTTCCAACAACATCATTAAAAAAAAAAAAACCTCTTGTCCTTTGTACTTCCTCCCCCCTCCATACATGCACATATCTTGTAGTAAATTCATTTTTCAGTCTTGACTTTGTGCAAACACAATGTTGTGCTGCAAGCATTAAAAGGCAATTTAGTACTCAAAGGATTAAAAGCTCATGTTAAATTGAAGACTACACTTGGCATAAACATTAAAAATTGACAGAACACCCTACACATTAACTGCACCAGGGCTCCATAATTAGCATTTAAAAGTAAAACATCATTTCCTTACTGTTTCCTACTTACTCATTTATAATGCATTTATTATAATACGGATGTGAATATGAGGCTTTCCACTATTGTCAGTTAGTAAATAAAAAAAAAAAACCCCTACTCCTGTTAGCAACATGGGCCTGTATACAAGGGATCAGGGATGAATGGTTTGTTAATCCAAATCTCGAATGCGTGATGAATCAGCAGTGACTAACTAACCTCATTCTAGGTCTAATTCTCTTACGTGAGCATCCGCAGAGAAGGCTCAGGGCTCGGCAGAGCTGGGTTTCATTGTCTAGCGTCGGCAAAGGCAACACAGGATAAACTGTACTTGTCGGGATTTTGATGTATTGTGTTGGGTCTAGTGTTGTGCAATGTGGGAAAACAGATATATGGCTCATCCTGTAATGTGGAAAATTTGTTGCAGATTGAAATTTGAATGCAAAAGAAAAAGAATGAGAAAGCAAATCTCATTAGGGAAGCGGAAAAGAGAGACTATGAAATGTTAAAGGGATAATACTTTATTGACTTGTTTTATTTTTGGATGAGATAGTGTTTTGTTCATGCATACTAATGCAGACCTTTTTTGGGCATTAAAAATGGAAGGCAAGATGGCCAAGCACTGGCTCTGCTGGGTTCCAGGATACTCCTGTGTTTGATTTGAACCATGCCCCATGTCTGCATTGTCATGACATTGCCTTTGTTACATCTGGCACAAGACTTTCCTCCCATTCCGCATCCCCTAAAACTACTTTCCTGTACTTCCAGGAATTCTGTCGGGCTTCTGCCAAAGCTTTTCTTTCAAGAGATCCATAGCTCTAGATGCACTGGGAGAATTTTAATTAGGCAGCTTAGATCATCCTGGGTGTCATTTGATCAAGATTACAACTTGCCAAAAGGTGTCTCTACATCCAGACCCACGTCAGTGAGCTAAAGTTCTCTTTCTCCAGCACAAAGGGAGATATTCACTCCGCTGGTCAAGGCAACCACCTTCCATTGTGCCCAGCTTTCCACTGGTGCTGGGTATCAGACCAAACCCTGACCCACTCGCACGGGTGGGCTTGCAGATGCCCCATGTCCAAAGCCATAAGGGGGGAGCCGGCCACACCGCTTCTGTGAAAACCCACCGCCGTTTGTTCATCTCTAGAAACGTGGCAACATGCAAATCATCTTGAAAAAGCTTCGCCGTTACCTCTGCACGCCTCGCCGACATGATAAACTTCTTTTTGTTCCTCCTCTGAAACCTCACGTCGTCTCCCGTGTCCTCCAGGGTCACTGCTGTGCGGAAGACAAGACCACGTTTTGTTCAGCCTCTGTGAAATGCAATTAGAAGCCGCTCCGCAGCCAGCAGGAGCTTCAGTTAAAAGGAGAGAGGGGGGAAAAAAGGGACCTCCCCGCTGGCCAGCAGTGTGTTGACTTTGAAGTCCTGGGCCATCTTTTGTCACCCCCCCAGAGGGCCTTTAATCAGGACCTTTGCCTTGTCGTTGGGGAGGGGGGGAACCTGGCACAGTTGGTGGGGATGTCTCTGTGTGTCGGGAAGAAAAGTCTTTGTCAGAAATTTCCCCTGACCCAAGTACTTTGTTTCTTTGTCTCTCCCAGACGACTGTTTGAAGTAAAAAGAAGACCGAAAACTCTGGTCTGTGCTAACAGTATTTTAATAGGGAGCCCGGGTGACTTCTTGCGAGCTTTCCTGCCAGGTCCAAGGCTGAGATGAGGCTTTTGGTCTGAAGGCCTCTTCAAATAAACCCAGCTCGGGTGGCTTTTTATAGCCACCTTCTCTGCATAAGTCCTGGGTGATAGAAAGAGGCTCACACCATAATATTGTAACATGCTGCTAAGTAGAAAGCCTTGATTATCATATTACGTGTCATATTCCAGAACAGAGTGAAAAGCTCAGCTTGGTGATGATTAACATCTTATTTTTCTGTTTGTTGCGTAGTAGCAATTGATAAATCAGCTCAAACTCCTTAAATAAATAGCCATAAATCCCCAAAACCATACACGTTATATAAATTTTGCAAAACATGGAAGCACTAATGTAGAGAGACCTGAACCTGGCCGTGGTCCTGGGAACAGCATCACAGCCCCAGCCCTGTGGGTGATGCACTGCCCAGCGCCGGGCCGGCCGCTCGCCTCCTTGTTGCCAGAACGGAGCTGACACAGGGCTAAGCTGTGATGATTTATGCTCTGTTTTCTGGAGCATTTTACAGATGAACAAAAAGCTCCACTGAAATGCTGAGAATTATATTGAAATTCAGGTTGCCAGTGTCTTAGTCATGAAAAATCTACTCGAGGTACTTTTTCTTAAAGAAATTTTTATGTCTCTGCTACAATCTCGCTTTGCTATTGAAATATGTACAGCTGGACTCGTAACTATGACTTTTATTCCTCAGGTAGAGGCATAAAATAGTACTCAGTGCTTTTTAAATGGCATAAAGTATTTCTAAAATAACTCTTTCATCCAAGTTACACAAACATTATCTCCTTACCTGTTTTTCCGTTCCCATTTTGATATGCTGCAGCTTTTTCCCTGCATTAAATCAGTTCCTCTTTAGAAAAAAACAAATTATTAAAAAAGGGGGGGAAAAACAGAAAATATTTTATAGGAACAAATAGATTAATAACTAACTGTGATAAGATCTGGCAGCCTTTCTTAGAGGTGTGTGTGGAGAAGAACATGGAGCTGTGTTATCCAAACAGGTTGACGTTTTATCCTGACTCTCATATTAGATTCTCAAAGCACAGCTCCTCCAGTAACGCCTGGAATAATCCAGACTGGATAGAGATCAACTGATTAACTGAATCTCAGGAACAATAGCTCAGCTTTGGTATCAGTTTCACTCTTTCAAGCTTCCTCCCCTTGACCTTCCTATCATTAATTTTTATTTGTATTATTTTGTATTTGTCCCTGTCTTCTTGCAAATTCAAACATTTATTTGGAAGTAGACACCAAGCCTTCATCCTTGCAGATCATTCGTGTGTTTCATCGCATTTATGAAATAATACATTATAGTCAAAAAGAAACCTGCCTGCTCCCTCTGACACAGTAACAGCACACGCAGCATTACATGCAACATGACTGACATTAATTAATAATAGAGGGACTTTCCATAATTTATCTCGAAACTCGCCAGTCCTGGCTCTCTCTAGGCTAGCTCTGCATTTCTAACTTTTTTTCCTCTCTCAGTAACTGTGGTTCAACCTTGCAAAGGCTTTCTCCCTCATCCAGTGAGATTTATAAAACGGTGCTTAAGTCTGAATGCCAGAACAGCCCCATTAGCTTCAAAAGGACTTCTTTTTGCTTAAAGTTAAGCAGATATTTAAGTGCTTTGCTAGCTTAGGGTCAAAGTGTTCAGCACCTTGTTGGACTATGTCTTATCTGCCTCCTCATTAAAGTTACATCAGAACATTTGCCATGTCTTTATCAAGCAGAGAGGTGCAGCCAATTGACTTTATGTGACAGCTAAAAGTGAAGGAGATCAAGGGAGCCTGAGAGACAAAGCAGCTAGGTTTTGTTAGAATCTTAAATTAAAGAAAAATGGCGTTTTGAGAGCTGCTGAACATTGTTTCTTGTGTCAGAAGGATTTTCTTTTCAGAGGACTTTAGATCAGGACTTTTTGAGAGGTTTGAATGTGTGGATGGAGAGCAGAATCCATCTGCTTATTTTGTTGGTGACTTTTTTGTTGTGGGTACCATGACCTTCCGCAGTGCTTTGAGCAATGCAGTCCCAGGTGAAGATGCTCGGGAGCCCTGAAGAAAGTATTAGCAGGGGTCTCATATAATTTGGATAAGTGGGTTAGAAACAGCAAGGTGCCTGGTAGGCTTAATACTGAGTGAAACTAGGCAGCACATTTACAAGAAGAAGTCAACTATATGACAGGAATCAATCTTCAACATTTCCAAAATAACAGCCAGGGAGAAATCTTCTCTTTTGGCTGCATCGTTAGTTTGATTAGTTCTCCTGATACGAATTAAAAGGTTATTTACATTTATACTTCTGTTAATGATCATATGAAAAAATTATTTGTTTTAAACAGAACATTACGTCCATGCTTTCTCTCATGCTGTAAGGTCAGGGTGTGTGTGATGGGCTCTTTCACTCTATAGCAGAAGGCTGTGAGGTCCTGGATATGAGGTTCTGCTCTCACCAAGGATCAAACTGTAGATAAAACTGGGCAGCGTTCAGTTTTTGGGGCTACCTGCATTTGTCTTGTTTGATGTTCCTCCCCTGGGGAGTGGGAAATAACCATATCCTTCATCTCCTCTTCATTGTCCTTCCTGTTGGGTTGCCAGGAGTCCCTCCTCCCAAGCTGTACCTCATGCCATGAGACCCCTATCAAAAGATTTTTTTTTCTGGACCCCAAACAGTTGAGTGGGTCGGTGCAGAGCGGATGTGCCAGCACCAGGGTGCTGTAGCCCACCAGGATGATGGCCACGGTGTGTTTCTGGAGGTCCGAGAGGTGGAGGAGAGGTCAGTGTTGTCCCTGGGGTGTGGTGGCCCCTGCTTCAGGGACAGAGCTGGATTCTCCCAAGGAGGGCTGTGGTCTGTGCAGGTTTGAGGCAGTTTTCTCTTATTTGATGTCCATACCAGCAACCCCCGCTGTGAGATGATAAGTCCTTTCCCCGTGGAGCCAGAGGTCCGCCCAGTGAACTGCCCGCCTCCCCCTCACCATTCTTCCCCGTAGGAGGGTACTTAGTCTATGTCGTCTTTTCTACATCCTGAAGCTCAGATTCAACTAGAAAATCCTTTTTTCTTTTTTTTAATAAAAAAGCTGGCATAAATGTAAACAATGCAAGTGGCAGGTTTGCATTTATTGTCGTAAGGCACGTCGGCAGTAGATGTGCGTTTCTGCTGGGCTTATTTATTAGCGAGCTGTGCATGGCAAAGGAGGGATCTCCAGTGTCATTTTCAGGCTCAATGAGCTCCAGAATGTATTTGTGAGCTTTCCAGTTACGATGCCATCAGGGTGGAAACGTGAGGAAGGGGACGCTACGACAGCAGGCAGCTTTCCTGCCACTGCTAATTTACTGTCGTTCTAAGAACCAGATCCTAAACACTTGAAGTATTAACATCATTTCAGCTCTGAAGTAAAACTAAAGAAGTCTTTTCATCTCTCCATTGAGTGGCGGGCTCCTTAAGTAGATCACAAGCTTTACGCTGCTTTGTCTGAGTGAGAGGGAAAACTTTAATTGTTCCCATCTTCTGGTGCAGGTATTGATTAATAAAATGTATTAGCAAAGATCTTGGCCTACTTTTTGCACCATCAAACAAGTACTTAATGACTGTATCACTGTGAAAATGGCATCGCTTTAAAGCATTGAATCTGAGCCCCTTTGTACTTTGCTTTCATTTGATTTTTTTTTTCCTTATGCCATTATGAACAATAAAGTTTCTCCTGTACTTTAATATTATCCAGTGGAAGGGAAAGCGGGCGGTGAGTAGCTCTTAGTTGATGGCACCAAACTCGGCCAAGCTGGGAGCTGGGGTGTGTGGGATGTCCCCGGGCTGAAGGATGCGCTGCCAGCTGGGGAGGCTCTCGGCAAGTGCAAACTGGTCAGTGAGAAAGTGTTAGCTGGGAAATCTGGGTGATTTACTCTAATTTAGCATTTGGTGGGTAGGAATATTAACATGACTCACATGCTAAGAGGGAGAAGGCGTGTTTATGAGGAACATAACTAATAGTGCTGTGGAAGATAAAGAGCTGCCTCCTACCTCCTTTAATCGTCTCCTCCTTTGGGTCCCATTTGTAAAATCTCCCAGATTTTACACCCCTTTGTAGCTACGCATCAGCCTACCTCCTCCCACCCCACATCCCTGTGCAAATGCCATGTGAGTTGCACTGATTTCCCACTTATTGTCAGGGCCCCACAATGCTCTCGGGTTTTCTATATCTCTTCTTGTATCGTAGCTGGGAGTTCTTGGAAATCCTGCCTTTTCCTAGGCTCAGATGCAACTTGACTCAGTCTTGATAAGTGTCTCCAGTTTGCACCTTGCCAGGCCGTGGCACTGTACTAAAAACTTTTGCTTTAGAGCACATTGAGCGTTAGTACAAAATGGTGAAGATTTGACAACAATTTGATGCTTCCCATCTTGTTGCTTTTATCAAGTGCATGATTTGCCTGTACCTGCTCAGGTGGCCCAGCCAGGCTGGCTACCGAAGCCGAGTGAGGCTTGTGGTGATGGAACCACAAAGCATTTCTTGCTGCAAGAAGTAGTATCATTGCAGAACGCTTCCTAATCTGTACGTTTGGAATTAAGTCTCAACGTTTTATAGTACCAGCGCTGGATTTCCCATGTCTGTAGTTAAAATACGCACCGTGGTGACAATAACACCGGGGTTTTATGCAATGCTTCTATATCCAGTGCTGAAAATTGAGACGCAAAGAAGTGAAATGGGAGTCCAGCTGCCTTCCACGCCGGGGAAAACCTGAACATTTCCCCACAGCTGACTGCTGGTCTGTAGCTGCTGGGCCACACTCCCACCTCACATGAAACATGGTTCATGCGCCTTTGCAGACACGTGGGTCTGCTGCACAGAAGTGGTTGGGTGCCACGTTGGGGTGGGAGGAGCAGAGAAACACGGTCGTGCCGCTTAAAATAGACAGAAAAGGACCCTTAGTCCTTTCTTGCCTTGTTCCCTTCACATTCACAAATGTTCATCTCTGTCTCTTTTTTTTTTTTTTTGCCATCCTTCCTAGGGGCGATGACTGACAGATTAATATATGTCTAGCTACGTGTCTTCGAAATCAAAAGGAAGGTGCTGTCAGAATCGCTTGTCAGAAAATGAGATTAGGCACACTTGTCATTTGCTGAGGATTGCAGTCTTTCAGAGATAAGGTTGCATTTAATGAGTGTAAAAAGCCTCCTTGTGAAAAAGGGGGTGGTGCAGGAGAGAGAGAATGATTATTTTTCTGGTGTCAGCTGAGTGCTTTATCATAGAACTTGATACCGCGGCACCCTGGCAGGCGCTGATAATGGCTGCTGGGGCTATTGCACCTCTTCAGTTGCTCTGCAGCTTCAAAAGTGATGACTTGTTACCTGCTTTTAAACTCTTCTTGGATGTCGAAACCCACTGTCCTAAGGGAAAGCAGCAAAAGCCTGTACAGTGTGTTTTAAAGAAAGACCTGTGAAAACACACGGCATAAAGGGAACGTGCTAAATGTATAGCCACTTTCCCCGGCAAACTATAAAGAATACTCAGCGGGTTTCAGTGAAATATGGAACTTGTCTGACAAGTGAAGGATAACTAATGAGAAACAGAGCTGTATCCCACTGAAACCAATTGTGTTTTGTTATGGAAAATATTTATCAAGCTTTTTTTTTTTTTTCATTTGTTGGTTCTCCTAACAGTGCCATAATAACTCCTCTTATGTATGTTATTTGGTTTCTCGTACAGATCTCAGTTATTTAAATCTGCAGTGGGCTTGGGTGGCTTGGGTTGGTTGTGTTTTTTTTGGTTATCAATTGGATATTACCATATTGTACATGAATATTTTAGGTGAATGTTTCATTCATCAAAGTAATGGTCATTCTTTTGCCAAGTTAATGTCTTTGCACTGTTTAGAAGCTGGCTAAACGTACAGATTTATTGTTCATAATGTACTCTCAAAATGTGAGATGACAGTCAAAAATGGAATTTATCTGTTCAGCAGAAGAGACCCTACATTAGCTGCGTGTTTTTGCAATAGAATCTCTTTACTTGGCATACCTCTTCTAACATTATCCTTGGAAGAATAGATTTCTGTCGTATATTCTCCTGATCAAATGAGATGTGATTTTCATTATTTTGCTTGAATGTTAGAAAATGAAAGAAATTACTTAATTGGTTTATGGTGCTGATTCAGCATTTTCTGGGCTAAAAATGACCTGAAAGGCAGACTGGGATTACAGCACGCAATAATGGATGCTTTATTCAGTGATAAGAAAGTCTCTTCTTCTGACTGAGAAGAAGAGAATGAAAAATATTTCTCTCTTATTAGTTGATTCAGTACCCAGATATTGACAGACAAATTAATTTGAAATACTTCTTCAGTTGCAGAACTTGCTAGCAGGCAGAAATTAGGGGAAGATAATGGCCAGAGCTGAAAAGTGGTGCATTTATGAAGTGTACTCGCAGGAGTGCTAGTGGATGGGGAAGAATTTATATTTTATCTTCTTGCTCAGTGATGGGATCTTACAAACGTTCCCGGTTAGACGGCAGTGTAGGTAGCAGCTCAGAGCCCAGCGAGGTCTCCAGGAGCTAAATCCAGCCAACCCGTGTTCCATCATATATTTAGTAACTTGGAATTCAAACCGCGGGAAGTTATACAGAAGAAGAGATAAAACACGTGTATTTTCTGATTGAAAAGCTAGAGCCAGGAGTCGGTTTGGGGATTCTTGCTCTTCAGAGTTGGTGGAGGGAAGGAAGGATGAGTGTGGCGTTCATCTCAAAGACTTCAGAGTGTCTGGAGAAGCTCAGGGGACAGGTACAGTCACACTCGTGGGACAGTGGAGAGTTCTCTTTGGTACAGCATGTGAGTTCACAAAATTCTCAAACCTCCTCTCGGCTGGCCAACCCAGGCTGAATTCTGACCCCAGAAACAGCGGAGACCACTTTTTATGTATGTTTTATGGGAGCAGGCCCATAAGGATAGGGAAGAGAGAGCAGCCCTATTGTTCCCTGAGCCCCACTTTTTATCTTTGTTTCCATTTGAAACCAAAATCATAAAACTGCCTGCAGAGCGGTTGCCTTGCTGTTCCTCTAAATGAGAATTCCAGCTTTTTATGCTAATTCAGTTTCAGGTTTCTTTGAACCTGCAGTTTATGGGCCTCCGCTTAAAACTGCAATCTGTTCTGCATAAAAGCAGGGATTACAAAGTGGTTTAGTTTTGCAAATGCTGCAGAAAAAATAAAAATAATAAAAAAGTTGCACTGTCATTAATACGCTCTCGAAAAAGTTTTCTGCTTAGTCAAATAAAAAGCTTTATTTACACTGAGAACTTACCCAGTGATCTTACATACTCCAGTATAGTATTTTCTCCAGTATATACTCCAGTCCGGCCACCTGGCAAACCCAGCTTCGCCATGGTTTGCTTTTCCTGCCCTTTTTACGGCATAAACCAGCGGTGATCTTGGCATTGGTTAGGCCACTCGTAAGAACAGGTCCTTTCCTTGAACCTCTTCCAAGCATTAGAGTTTAAGTACTTTCTGGTTGGGACATTATGCTGCAGCTCACTGTTCAAAGTCGTAAAACTCCGCTGATTGCTCCATAAATTCTTTTCTTGGGGAAAGGAACCTGCATCTCCTATCCAGTAATGGACAAAATTATGAATGTTTTCAAAGCATTACGGAGGACTTTATAAGGCATCGTAATCACGCTCCAAATTCAGACACCGCTGTGTCTTCTGGAAAGATTAGCAACTTAATGGAAACATAAACATTTCCAGCCTTTCACAGAATACCAAAGAATTGGAATATCCAGTTTTCACGTTGCCAGGAAAAAGCTGCAGAACCTTCCAGGTGAGGTGAGGTTTGCCATAAATAATTTAATCCAATATAATCTGCTGTAATTTCAATATTCATTTGCTCCTTGTGCCAGAGATGGGTAATTCTTCTTTGGAATTACTCTACAACTTGGAAACAAATGTCTGCTGCTCTGCCTGCTGTCTAGGCGGCTTTAGGTCATTTTTATAAAAGGGTTGGATCTGAAAACCTCTTTCGGAGAGTGAAAGATCTTGAAATCACTTTTGATCCAAGTTCAGTGCACTTCAGTTGGCTGTTGTTTGTGGCAGAAACAAATGTCGACGCTGACAGAGACCACAGACACATGAAAAAAAATGCTGGCAAGGTCCCACACAGATAAGAGACAGAAGGTTTCAAAAACCTATCCAGGCATATCCTAAAATACGGGAAAGTGTCGCTGTCAGGAGAGGGGACAGCTTGATCCAAAGGCCATTGAAATCATCAGGAGGTGGTGGTGGCTTTCTTTTTTCCTTTGATTTAATTTGGCTTTGGGTGAATTCCTAAACTCCCAACTTCTCATTCAGAATTATAAAATGCGTTTCATGCATGTGTAATGTTCTAGTAGGAAAACAGAGGTCCTCTACTTATCTCTAAGGCATGAATAATGAACATAATGAGGCCCACAGCCCTGCCAGTAAACCTGCACAGCCCTAGGGAGATGAGTAGGTAGATGCATTTCTGACTTTGGGTATGCCGAGATTTCAGGTGTGGCATGCGGTTAACGTTTGAAAAAATCCAGTACAGACAAGCCTGTAGTTTTATCCAGGTTAAATTCGTCAAATTAAGGTCTTGTGATGAGCCTGGGCGTTTATTGTTCTTAACCATGGCGAGATGTAGAGAGTCTTGACCAAAGTACTCATGGAATATACAGGTTGCCACACCTTAATGTTGTGCGTTGAATTCCTTGTCCAGGCGCAGTCTCGCNCGTGATGAGCCTGGGTGTTTATTAGACCTGTTCTTAACCATGGCGAGATGCAGAGAGTCTTGACCAAAATGCTCATGGAATATACAGGTTGCCACACCTTAATGTTGTGCGTTGAATTCCTTGTCCAGGCGCAGTCTCGCTGTCCGTGCAGTCCGCGACTCCTCTGGCTGTGGTGCAGAGAACACTGCCGGTTTAATGCCTTTATTAATTTATTTTGGTGGAGACTGGAAACTGCACTCAAGCCATCCATTTCCTCCGCTGAGCTTGTGAAACAGCCGATCGACTGCGATGGCTTTTGGCCACTCTCCACTGTTCGTTCTAGAAACCAGACACAGAGCTATCTCCGTTGAGTTTCCAGAGGAGGAGATGGAAGCTGCCTCTCTTAGAGTGCAAGAGAACTCGTTGCAGTTGATCTGTATTAGGAGATGCAAAAACCTGTGACATTTTAACAGCCAAAGTCCATACTCAGATACATTGTAGAAATCTAGGGATAAGGCTGCTCAGGTGGACAGCTTCAGAGAACGCTTATTTCCATTGCTCTAACCAGGATCTGAAGTTGGCCACAATTTCTTAATTTTCTGATGAGGACGATTTGTCACAGTTTTACCAAAGTGTTCCCACCCCTGATCAAAGACGTAGTGAAAGCCCTGGAGAGCTTGCAGCCATGGTCTGAATTTGGAGCTGTTGTGGATGCGTTCGTCTCCTGCTTATCGTTGTCATTCCTGTTGTGCATCTTCCCCCGTAGTTATCCCAGTGGAAACCATTGCAGCCAGTGCAACTGTTCTTCAAACACAAATTTTGGAAAAGCCACAAAGTGATGCTGAGGAGGAAAACTGTTCTTAAATGGGCCATACAGTGATGGAATGAGGAACGATTGAGAAATACTTGCTTAAAATGCTGCAGTTCTACAGGAGTAATTGGCAGGAATGTTTTCTTAGGAGGTTTTCCTGAAGTATAGCAGCTCTACTGGTGCGGAGAGGTCAGGCCATGCTTCCCCCCCTTCCACTCTCATGCTTCAGCCTTCGTGCCTCCAGAGCCACGGCAGCAGTTGATGTGGGGCTGCACCCGGGTCACTGTGTCACCACGCGGGGATCGCACATCATCTGCTCCCCATCCCCGAGGCAAGCTTGGAGCTGGCCCAGGATATGAGCGCGTCTCCCCTGGGATTTCAGGTGTGTGACGCTTCTCCTGGCATCACGGCCAACCACGCACCCACAGGTGTTGCTCTGCTGTTGGTTTCTGGCCAGTTTCGGTAGTTCTCGTCTTGTCTTTCAGTGTCACCTCCTCCGGGCTGAGCTCTGCTGCAGGGTTTGAGATGCGTAGGGTTTGTCGACCCTGTTTCTGAGGATTTAGCTCAAATCCAAGTGGAGCCCACTGGAGTTTAATCCCATTAGCACTCCTAGCTCAGTATTGATTCGAAACCAATTTCAGGATTTGAAATCTTGAAAACACTTCTCGGGCAAGGCCTCGCGAGCCTGCAAGACCCATCTTAGCACCTCTCCATTTCCCAGGAAACATCTTGTTGTACTGGGAGGCCGTGCCAATGAGCATTACTGCCTCTCATCTTCTCAGCAGCCTCGTTTGTAGGAGACATCCTTTGGCTCCAGCTGCCATGCTTCAGTGAATAATCATTTATATAATAGTGTAGCTGTGCTTTATTTTCTGCGGTGGCTATTCCTAAGGGTGTGCGACACTTAAAAACAACCTACAGTGACTTAGAAATCCGCTGCCCGTTGACATTTGGTGCTCAAACTAGAGTCAAGTGAGTCTCCGCAAGCACAGGAGCCCCAGCCCAGCCTGCAACATCCCCCGAGACTCCCCAGGCTCCGGGAGCTACAACCCTGTGGGCAGTGGGAGGTCTCCACGCAGGCCACCCTGGCTGAAGCTGGGGACATTATTTTTTTCCATTTAAAAAAAATAATAATTTTCCTTTTTAAAAAATTCCTAAATGCAGTACTATGGTATTTTCGATTCGGTTTCTTCCCACTCGGGTGCCGGGATCTACGGGGCCATGGGGACTGTCCGGCTCCAAGAAGGG
>VZTO01012346.1:25472-45190 GCA_013400615.1 Syrrhaptes paradoxus
CGGGCGGCGGGAGGGGTCCGCCGGCAGCCCGCAGCCGGGCCGGGCGGAGCAGCGCGGAACGGAACGGAGCCGCCCCCCCGCTACCCCGGGGATTACAGGCTTTGCGAGGGGGTTTTGGAGGAGCGGGGGCCGGGCCGCTGGCTCTCCCCGATGGAATTCACCTGAGCGCGGCCGCGGGCAGCGCTGGACGGCGGGAGGGGACGGTGCCCCGGCGGGAGCCCGCTTTGTCTCGGGAGCGGACGGGCATGACTTTTTAAAACAAAACAAAACCAAAATCACCCCCTAAAAAGAAATTAAAAAACAGAAGAAAAAAAAAAACCCAAACAAAACAGCCGNACACTTAAAAACAACCTACAGTGACTTAGAAATCCGCTGCCCGTTGACATTTGGTGCTCGAACTAGAGTCAAGTGAGTCTCCGCAAGCCCAGGAGCCCCAGCCCAGCCTGCAACATCCCCCAAGACTCCTGTGGCTCCGGGAGCTACAACCCTGTGGGCAGTGGGAGGTCTCCACGCAGGCCACCCTGGCTGAAGCTGGGGACATTATTTTTTTCCATTTAAAAAAAATAATAATTTTCCTTTTTAAAAAATTCCTAAATGCAGTACTATGGTATTTTCGATTCGGTTTCTTCCCACTCGGGTGCCGGGATCTACGGGGCCATGGGGACTGTCCGGCTCCAAGAAGGGGTCTGTCCCCCTGCCCCAAAACCGGCAAAGCGGCCCCACCGCCCCGGGGGGAGGCTCCGCGCACCTCCCGGGGGGTCACCGCCGGCTTGGCCGAGCCGGGGCGCGGGGAATGCGCCTCCCGCGGATGCTGCCACCCCCCACCCCCCCGCGGGGACACCGGCCGGCGGCGGAGCGGGGGCGGGGCGGGGNGCCGCTGGCTCTCCCCGATGGAATTCACCTGAGCGCGGCCGCGGGCAGCGCTGGACGGCGGGAGGGGACGGTGCCCCGGCGGGAGCCCGCTTTGTCTCGGGAGCGGACGGGCATGACTTTTTAAAACAAAACAAAACAAAACCAAAATCACCCCCTAAAAAGAAATTAAAAAACAGAAGAAAAAAAAAAACCCAAACAAAACAGCCGTCCGGAGGAAGGGAGCCGCTGCCGCCGGACCGCGGAGGGAGGTGCGGGCAGGAGGGGCCGCGCCGCCCCGGGACCGGAGTTGCCGCCGCCGCCGCCGCACATGGTTTTCTTTGTCCTGCTGCTGCTGCTTCGTTAGCGCTCCGCGGCCCCCGCGCCCGCCCGCACACCCCCCGCTCTTTCTCTCTCCTTCCAAGGAACCATCTTGCGGGGAGAGGGGAGGTGGGGGGGCTCGGCTGCCCGGGAAGGATGTTCGCCGGGCGGCCTCCGCGCCCGGTCCGCGGAGTTCTCCCCGAAAGGATTAGTTGGGGTTTGGCTGCGGGACGCTGAGAGCCGCGCTGGATCGGAGTTTCCCGCTGCTCCCGCACCGCCATGAGCCCCGGGCCGGCCGCCGCGCTCGGCCCCCTGCGAGAAGGTAACGGCGGCGGAGGGAGGTCGGGTTGGGGGGGGCCGGGGCGCTCCGCGGGGTTCCGCGGTGGCTCCGCGGGGTGCGGGCAGGTGCGCGGGGCCGGGGCCGGTGCAAGTGGTGCGGCGGGGCCGTGCCAGGAATGAGTCAAGGCGAGCTGTCTGGACAGGAAATATTTTAGTCATACATCCATCCACTCGAATGACAGAACATTCCTCGGTGAGGGGGAAAATATACTCTTTAGGGTTTTTTTTTTTTTTTTTTTTTTTTCTTTTTTAGCGGAGGGATTGCTGACTTGTTTCATTTCATGTTGCAAAGGATTAAGCTGCGCTTGGGAACAAGGGGATTTATAAGGGAAAAGGGCCAAAGTGCAGGGAAGGGAACTGGTTTCAGTCAGCTCCGGCTCTGGGGTTCGCAGCGGCTGTGCCGGGGCTCGGGGAGGGGGGAACGGCCCGAACCCAGGGGGCTGCCAGGGCACAGAGCTCCCCGGCTGGTCCTGTGCCTTCCCAAAATGTAACGGTGCCAACAAAGAGTGAATTTCCGTCAGCTGCTCGAGTGAAACCTGGAAATGATGAGGATAAAGGGGAACGGAGAGACCGCCCGAGTTGTGCGGTGGAGCAGGGACAGCCGAGCCCTCTCCGCTGGTTAAACACCGAGGTCTGAGCACATCGCCTGAAAGCACCCAGCGCGGAAATAAAAGCACTTTGTTGGCTGCACAGATTCCAGTCAATACAGGGGAGATTTTAGGTCAGCACTGCAAAAGCATTGCACGTTATCCTTCTGCGGCAGTGCCGAGGTGTTGGGGTTTTTTAAGGCTTTTTGTTCCCTTAGCGTTTGTTCCTTGTATGATGTGTAAAAACAATAGTTGCGTGGAAATGGAGATGGTATTTTATTTGTTGACAGAGGTTGTGGTCGCTCCTGCATCAGTTATACGTTAGTCCAATTTCGGGCTTACATTTAAAGCCAAATTTTAAAATACTGAAATAGGTAAAGTTCCATGTCGTGGTTCAAGCTGGTGAAATGGGTTGTTTTTATAGTGACCCAGGCAAGGGGCTTTTTTTCACGTTCCTGTTCCATTCGATAGCGTGTGAATCACTCTTGGACAATCTTTGTAAAATTATTCCTTCTTTAGATGCATGTTGTACTGATAATCATCTCCCAGTTTGTTCACAGTGGTTCTCAGGCAGGATGTATTGTGCACCACGTTAGGTGTGAGAAGTGCCACTTCCAGATTTCACAACAGTGTTTCTGGCTGGTTTACGCAGCAGCACAGGAAAAGATTTCACCTGAAAAACCATACCTTAAAAACCATGTGTTATGCTTGGCATTAGAGCAAACTTCTTAAAATGTTTTCCTCTTTCTAGTGTTCAGAAAAATCAAGTGAATAGGAAACTTAACAGCTTCCCTATGCTGTTACATGTTGAAACAGTAAAATAAAGTAACAGCTGAAACTGTAAGAAGTTGGGGTTTTAATACTGGATTTTCTCTCTGAAAAGAAAGAATGGTTCGGAGAGTTTTGACTTCTGAGAAAAGGCGCATTTAAAAAGACAACAGCAGATTAAATTAACTGGAAAAGGTTATTTTTAATCAGAGCAGGCTGGTTGGCAGGGTTAGGAAAGCATTGAGCATCTCTTAATTTGTTGGACTAATATTGGACTGCTCTTAAAGCACATGGCCTTCTTGATCTCTTCAATTTGTGCATTATTCACATATTTTCATTAATTTAGAGAAAGTCGTCACTGAATAATAAATCCATCATTGGGTAATAAATCCAGTGTTTACAAGGTATTTAATTGAGAAGAAACACACTAGCTCAGCTTTTAAATAAACCAACAGTAATCTAGTAAAATGCGTCTGGAAGTCTGAAAAAGAATAAAGCTTTTTAAAAGAATTTTTCATAGAAATCTTGCATGCTGAACTTGAGGGTGAACATTATTTTGGTGTATTACTGCACTATGAGATGCAGTCTGAACTGTATCTATTTATTTATCGGTAATTTCATACCAAAGTTTTTAGTGCGGGTGAGATATCTAATGTATGTTGCTTGTCTGATGGTTTTTATCTGGTTTTGAATTCAGAAATTCCTTCCCCTTAACAAAAAAACTGCAGCCTGCTTTCCAAACCGAGAGTGTTTTTAATTATTTTTCCTGACTCCAATGAGAAAACAGTTTCTAGGAGAAGACTAAAATCTTTCTCAAGTGTTGCGTTTTCCCCCTTTGCAGTATTTCATTCCTGAGCACAGTTTTTCCGATGCCTTTTCGAAAAGCAGACTGTCTCTCAGTGGGGTTGGATCCAAGATACGGTTCAAAATTGAACAGTTCTGTGTTTTGTGGATATGTAGGTGGTGTAAGTTGAAGCTTTAGCTGCACGTATGCGTGTGTTATGTACGTGTGTGCACAAACACAGCTGTACACAGATGCATAAACTTCATCCTTTCTGCTTCGGGGCTCAGGATGTTTGCAAAATTACCATTTGCAGTGTTATCTTCGCCAGCCTGGTTTCTTGCCAGAAACCAGTTTCTGAAAGGGGGAGCTCAACGTTTTGCTGTGAAACTTAAGTAAGGCTTTTTAATCCTAGGTGGAGAGATTTAACCGGTGTACTGGTACACAAACAGCAGTAGTAGATGAGGTACTAATACAATATTAGGAGGAAAAAACCTCCCACAGATAAAGGGGGCTTGATGAAAAATAAAATGGATTATTAGTTTATACAGAGCATGGTAGCGTGAATCAGTTATTCTGACGAAGGCAAATCTTATGTGGAAACACATACTAAATACTAATGTGCTCTTTCTTTTCCAAAGAGTATGTAACAGCAATTTCTACTAAGTTACCAATGCTGCTCTAAAGATGGTAAAAATCAAATGGTTGACACATTAGGGGGTGTCAAAAAATACTTTAAAAATTAATTAAGAAATCCACAGTTCTGCAGATTCCTGAAACTGGGCTGTCTGGTTCGAAATCGTCACCCTTCTCCATTGCAAAATCCATGTCAGAATGTATTGGATAATTACAGTACAAAAATGTAGTTTCTGTGCAGCTAATATGTTGAATAAAGAAATGATTTTTTTTTTCTTATTAAATAGAGTCTTTCCAAATAAATCTCTGCACTGCAGGGCGGCGAAGCGCAGCCAAACAGCACCACCTCATGGAGATCCTCTTCAGAGGCTGCAGCTGCCGTTAGCTGCTGGGTTTTGTCACCTGATTTGTTTCTCTAAAATATACATACATGTGTGTGTCTATAAATACGCCGCCGTGCCTTTTGAAATCTATCACTTGGAGAAAATGTAACTTTTTTTTTTCTTTATTGGTCTTTCAGGCATCTGATGCCAGCTCTGAAAAACTGTTCAACGCTGTTACAAATAAAGGTAAGACTGCAATTCACATCACAAATGTATTTTTTTTTTTTTTTCCCCCACACACATTTCTTTTCATGGCAATTTCAATGGGAGATGAAATGTAACTTGTCTCGCAGAAATGCCGCAATCAGCTTGTTAGTGCTTTTTATGTTTCTCTGGGTTTCAGACGTGTTCTGTATGCTTGGTAATTGCTTTGCTTAAGCAATATAAAATAAAGGCTTTAAATAATGCATTGCCTGCCAGGTCAGAATTAATTTAAATAACAATATTAGGGAATAGTTTATTTTACAAATGGCTTTAATTTAAGCTCATTTAAATAACTGTAAGAGTTTTCAAAATGTTTTAACTTGATTGTTACTCATCAGCTACATGATAGACGTGGAATTATGAATAGCCAATTTGCACTGCTGACAGTAACAACCAGCCAGCGTTTAGTATTCACAGGATAATAGTCATAAACCATGGCTTACTGTGCTGGGCGCTTTCTGTGGAGTTAATAAATGATATAGAAGGCCACATTTAAATATTCAGTATCCCATTAATTTCTTCCAAACAGCAATCCAACGAGAGAGCGGCTAATGATATAACAGTACATTAAGGGAAATCTCGCCCTAAATCAGTGCCAGGGAGTCTCTGTGCAGAGCTCGTCCTGAGGCAGCGTTATGAGAAAGGCTGGAGGCTTTGGGGAGTTTTTATTTTTAATTCTTGTTTTTAGTTTGCTTTGTGTCTTTGCAAGGAGGATCGAGGGAGCAGCTCCAGGGGCGAGTTGCACCGATGAGTATAATTCAAAGCCTTTAGAATGGGTCTGGTTTTCACCTCACCCTCGTGCTGCTTAATGGCAGTGCATGGTAACTGTGTAGTAAAGGGTGTGCTGCTAGCTGGAAACCCACAGTGTTGTAACTTACTGGGGTTTTTGAACATTTAAGTTGGTTTGCTTTAGAAAAGTCAGCTTTGGTTCATTTGGAATTTAGGGTTTTTTTGTTGACCGGGTGTGGATTTGCTCAGTGTTTGCCCTGTGTGCTCCCAATGTGTTTGGGTTCGTTATTCCAGTGGGACACTCTGGTGTCTTTCTCTCAATTCCATGAAGCTGTAGTGGTTAAACTGGGGACAGTCCGTGACCCCGTTCCGTTTGGGATTCCCATGCTGATACACCATGGCTGCCTATTGAATTACACCTACACGTAATTGCGTTACGGATCCCTCTCCCTGTTTTTCATGTCCGAGCATCCTTTGGAAGTACAGTCCGGCTGGATTATTTCCGGGGGCTAACGAGGTTATTCCCTCCAAGCCCATATGTCCTTTCTGTTTAATTGCATTTACGGGCTCCCCCTGGCCCCTCGCTAGGAGGGGTGGCACAGAGTAGAAAGGAAGAGTTGTGTGTTTGGAGTGACCCAAGGCCCCCAAACTACATGTGACTGCATCTTTATTTTGCTAATTTGCTGTGAAAAGCTTTGGGGGTTGAGTGGCCCTTTCTTGGGGCTGGGCCAGGGCGGAGGAGAAGCCCCTGGATCCACATTCCTGGCGGAGGCCTGTAACCAGGGTGAGGGGCTCTCCTCCCCTTGGGCGGTGATTGATGAAGAGTAGGCCCCTCTTCCTCTTCCTTTTGTTTTCTTTTTTTTTTTGGAATCAAACACATTTCCCACATTCTTATTTGTGTTTACTTAGGGGGCTTGATTCGTGGCATCTCTTTGGCGGTGAATGCCCATGCTTGACAGGGAGCCTTTTCTTCCGAGGTACTTTTCTTTGGTGATTTAGTTCCCTTGAAAGGATTAGGGTTTCTTTGTGTAGCCTAAAATCAACACGGGCTTTTCGAAGCTTTGCTTGGGAAACCGTACACAAATAAGCTTTTTAGTCGATGGTAGATTATTCCTTTGCCCCTTATTTCCATCAAAATGGCAGCTTTCTTTTCTCCTCCTGAGTTTCCCCTTAAAGCCATATGCTAATTCCTGTTGGTAACATGAATGACAAGGGAAGAATCAATGCAAATCCAGGTGCGGCCAAACTAGGCTGACTGGTATTTTCTTTTTTTTTTTTTTTCTTCTTCTTCTTCTTTCCACTGCTAAAAAGAGATTAGGGGAAAAGAGGGCGGAAAAAGCATAGGGGACAGTTTTGTTAAAGGGATTAGCATTCAAACTGCTAAATATCGGGAAAAGAGCCTCAAAAAAAGATCCCCTGTTTGGAGATAATGTCAATAATTGCTTGCAGCCAGGTGCAGGGGCTCTTGCTGTGGTTGGGAGGCTGTTGGCTTCTCTAAGTGTCTGCCCTGGGGAGGGCTGAGGACTGCCCGGGCGCTGTCAGTTTGATGTATTCCAAGTTCAAGTTCTCTCTCTCTGCAATTCAGTCTGTTTGCTTCCAAGCCAGTTCTTCCCCCCCTGTGTTGGCCGCCGCTGCTTTTGCCAAAAGCAATAAAAGTCACTCCTAAGAAAGGTCAGATTTGCATGGGGTAAATCATGATGAAACCTTCAAAGCTGCTGGCTGTCGGACCGGGCTGGGAGGGCTGGGCAGACTGACAAATGTACATCCCTCCGCGTCCAGAGCCGTTCTTCTCAGATGTTTGGCGGCTACTTATGGCTCACACATTCTTTTTTTTTTTTTTCTTCCCACTTTTATTTTGCACAATTATTTATAGCTGAGGTAGAAGAAAATAGAGCAGTAATGTAATCACAACGCAGGTAGAAATCCTGAAGCGTTTTAAGTCTTGCATACACACGTTGTCCCCTTGCTGCAATTGGTTGTGGACTTCAAGGCTGAAGATGAGCTCAAGCTGAAGGTGTGATGGATTGGTGTGGGTGTGTAATGTGGAACAGTCCCCTCCGCAGAAATATTAATGATTAAGAAATCAAGGACAGAGTGAAATTCTTCCCCAAAGCCTCCCTTGAAGAGGGGGGTAAAACTCTTCTTGAGGAGAATATCTCAGCTTCCATTTAGGAGTTAGCAGCCCTCAGAGCTCAGGGGGAAGATGCATCCCCAAATCTAGAAGGGTCCCATGAGTTTTGGGAGGTGGTCCATGGTTGTTGGGGCCCCTTGGGGCTGGGATATGTGTCACAGACAAGTAGCGTTGGTTTGGAGCGGGCTGTGGGTTTCCCACGTTGGCTCCGTGCCGTCACTGCTGCTGAAGGTCCCCAGCCCTGTGCCGTGGCTGCATCAGGGCTGGGAATTTGGGAGGGATGTGGCTTGGTCTGCAGGACAGGAATCACTGTAGCTGCTGCTGAAATAAGTTGTACCTGGTCAGGAGTTGGAGCCCTGTGCTCCACTGCTTGGGTGTTAAGCCTTGTGATGCTTAAAATCATCTCGGGAAATGATTCCAGGTGGCTGTGTTGGGAAATAAGCACCTAAAAACTCCCAAGAGTTTGGACCCTTAGCAGTGCTTGAAAAAGGAGCTATTGGCATCTAAATGAAGGAGGTGGAGATGGGATGGCAGCTCCTGGCCGGTCCCCCCCCTCCCTGCAGGCTGGGCCTTCCACTCTGGGATTGCTGCTTACAGTCCTTAAGCCTTGGAAAGAACATTGCTTTTCCTTACCCTCTGAGAGTGTCCAACCTTAGCACCAGTAGTCCTGGCCAAAGTGCAGGTTTTGTTCATGAATTTCTGGAACATGGCTTTCCAGCATAATTAAATTCCATTATCTGTTAATAATTTCAATAGACACATCTGAAGCTGTAGAGCAGGCAGCTCCTGCTACTACTGTGTATTTCATTTATGATAACTCCCTCCTACATACCCTTGGAAAACAGCTTTTCCTGGAGGGAGAAATGAGTCCCAGAGTGGTGAAGTTTTCATTTGTGCTGTATATTGAAGTTTGCCTTTGATCAGAAACACAATTGGGCTGTTACAGCTTTTTATGTTCAAATTGTTTACAGGATGTTCATGTAAACTTTATGAATCCTTCTGCTTCTTGGCACCACCAGCTGTCAGGGAAATATTTATATTCTCAGCTGGAGGTGGATCAAGGCATTTGCATTACTAGTCCTCGCTGGTGGCTGAAATACTGGTCAGATCAAGCCCTGATTTTTTAGGTGGTTCTACAGCAATATCCTTCCCTGGAAGAACAGACGTGTTACTGTTCTTCCCTCATCTGTCTGTGGTGAATCATTTCTTGAGGATCCTCTACGACGTCTGTTTCTGTAAGCAAACAGGGAGCTAAAGCGGGCAAATACCTCTGCTGATCCCGTCCACGGGAGATCCTTGGCTGTGGAGAAGTGCTCTCACACCGCGGGAATAAACCATCCCCGCAGCATCTCATGGTGAATAGAAGTGGATCCACTACTCTGCAGATGGCATGTGTGACATGTTACCATGGTCCATGTGCTGGAGATCTGACTGCTCCTGCCTCCCTCCTTCCCAAGGGTCTGTAGGAATCTGCCTGGCATCCTCACTCACTGGGTGTGTGTTCTTAGAGTTGCTTTGGATTTTGAGGGGGCTGATGTCTGCATGTGTTGGTTCTCCATGCTACCTCTCTTCACCTCACCAAAATGCTGCTTCTGAGCTTGCTGTTAGGGCTCTGGAGCAATGCCATCGCTGCAGGAAATCCACCCATCAGCCAGCAAACCTCAGGGACTGCTGAAACATAAGAGCATTTCTGCAGATTTATTTTTTTGTGGTTGTTAGGATGGCTCACCCTCCCGAAGTGACACCCTGATGATGGTGTCTCCTTGCCTTTCTGGTGGAGACTTTCCTTGTGGCTTTGGATCCCTTGGTTTCCCCGTGTTTTCTGGGTTTCAAATGGCTTTTCAGTATTTTCAATGTGAAAGTTCAGTGTCTCATTAGTGAGGGACAGAGCATTGGAAAAAGCCTCTGGTTCTGAGGAGCCCAGGTTTCTTGTACCTGCAAGTTAGATTAGAAGAACCGGTGCATTGCTTCACTCTTAACTTCCAAGTCAGGCAGACAAAAAAGTCTGTGTATGTCTTGAGACCATCCTTTGTTCTGGTACACAAAAGAGCAAGGCAGTTATTTCTGTGCCCCGAAGGCTTTATCTGAGCAAGGAATCTGTTCCTAACATCCTCTTATGGCCCCATCTCCTGAGCACAGGCCACTCCTCTCCATCCCTATGCTTTCCGTGCCCCCTCCCTCTTTGACGTGCTGATGGTTTTTTGGCTGGAACAGGGCAGTCAGGCAGGGTTGCCAGTGCTGGCAGATACCATCACTGTTCTGTAGCTGCAGGAAAAGGTCGCTGGGTATTGCGGTGTACCCCGTGTGCCCAGAGGGACAGGCGAAAGTCAAAGGTAGCCTGTTCAAAACCTTTCAGATTCTTAAATCCTAAAACTTAGTCTTGCAAAACACGAGACTTCCAAGGCTTCAGTGGTAATTTTGAAGTTAACGATTGAAAACCATAAACCAGCCAGCATGGTACAAGCACCTTAGGCAATGGCTTTTCTTGACCAAGTAGCAAAGGGAGACAGCTGAAAGTGTTGTTCCAGGCATCCTTGCCCATTTGAACTGGTAGCAAGTAGTCTTTGGTGTCAGTTGGCGATTGCATTCCCCTAAGAGTTCATTTAAGGCTGTTGATTTTAGCAAAGTCAAACAATTCCAGTCTCAGTGAGCAAATGGGCAATATTTACTAACACATAATTGTATCTGTTCTGAGAGAGTATTTGTTTTATAGATTAAACTCTATTTGATTTTCTCAAGGAAGACTTATCAGCACTGAGCTGTAAAACAACGAAGTGTGATATTCAGTTCAAAATAAGGTAGAAAATTCTTAAGATAGGCGCGTTTTGATGACAAAGATCCTGACTTGACATAGTTGCAGTTAATGGTGTCCGAGCTGGGGTCTGGTGTGAGATTTCACAAAGGGAGCATCCTGCAGACCTCCCGTATCTGGCCTGCTGTTAGTTTCTCCCTTGTAATAGAATGTTGTTTTCTCTGAAAATGTATGTTTATTTAACTAGGTCTCTTTTTGCTTCACAATCTGGATTCCATTCAGTCAGTTACCACTCCAATTAACTAACAATTATTTAACATTAACAGTAATTACAGACGCCAGTTAAGCGCCTACAGATGTCAACTGTTAGCTTTGTACCTAATCACTCAATGAAATGGAGAAAGTTCAACAAACATCAATTAGCCAAGCAATTAGTATGAGGTACGAAAGAGCATGTTATCGTGTGTGAGCTGATTCAGTTTATTTTATTTTGTCAGTAAAACACACACAGGCAGACAAGCAGCAATAAGTTGCTGAGATTAGATAAAGCTGTATTGTTTTGCTGTTTAGACAAGATTTTCCCCCTCCTCCTTCTCCTTACATAACTGAAGTGTGCTTTGCCAGGCGTTTGTTATCTTATCAAATACATCTGATTCAATTGGAAACACACAGCAATGTCATTTCCAGTGGAGAGGCGAGGACCGTTTACATCAGGTTCACACCAGCACGCCTGAGCTTTACCCCAGCAGAACTGCCACCTTAGCAAAGCTACACCTGCAAGGAGGTTTAACCCGCGAGTAGCTTTAACCGATGAGTTAAGCCAAGGACCACGTAAACACCAATGTGCTTACACAATGGATACATTCAGTTAGCACTGAACAGCATGAATTAGCTCCTTCATCTGATTTATCCACGTATTTAATGTTGATCCTGGGTTAGCTTGGGCTCGCAACGCCTTGCTTAGGTTGTAAGAGGACAAAAGGGCTTCCCCAAAGGATGCATCCCCACGGCCTGGGCTGTCCCAGCTCGCGGGTGGGATCAGCCTGCTCAGGGTGTTTCCATTGCGTGCTGCTCACAGGAGAGTTGTGTGTACCTGCAGCTGTCGTGGGGAGCGACCCTGCCTCCAGCGGCACCGTGCGACTGTGTGCTGTGTGCTTGTGTGGCTCAACAAAAAAAGAAAAAGAGTAGGAATGGGCCATAAATTAACTTCACCTTCAGAATGGAATGGTTGATCTCTAGTCACCATCCATGGTGTGTTGCAAGCCTCTCTTTTTAAGATCTTTTGAAGGCTGCAGACCTGTGCAGCAGGTGCTTGGTATGCAGCGTGCCACATACGCGGGGTGCCTGGGCTTCCCAAGTACCCAGCTGTGCCACTAGCCCACCGCTTCACCCTCCTAGTCCCTTCTTCTATAGCATCTCATGTCTTCTTGCTTGGCACAATTTCACACTCCCTGCTCAGGCTGTCTTACATCCAGTTAATTTAAAAAAAAAAACACTCCAAAGTATCTCACATCCTACAGTGATCAGTCTTGAACTCTGGATGTCAGCAGGAGTTTCACAGGGGCATCTCTATGAATTATGCCTTTTTTATTTTTTTTACAAAGTCTTCATGGCTGCTTAAAAACCGAAGCAAAGAGGTTTTTTTCTTCCCGTTCTCAACTGTCCCCCAAACAAGAATGCCTTTTGCCTTCATCACTGCCCGAACATATTTTAAATGTTTCTCCACATAAAATGATCCCACAAAGTAAAATATTATTTTATCATGCAGCCTGCCCACAGAAGGCCATAAAGCTGTTTGAATTAGTCATTGTTTTCCAATGTGCAGGAATAGGAGCGGAGAGCCACAGGCAGATCTCACTGTTGCTTTCCAAAGTCTCAGCTTTTTTCTTCTTTAGTAAAAAAAACACAGAGTCTGAACATGTGAAGAAACCCTTCAGTCTGTGACTTCAATGCAATAATATTTGTCTGAGTAGGCAGAAAGACTGAAATCGAGCTACCAAGCGGGAACGACTGCATTCGTTCTGGTGGCAACGCAGACCTTGCGAAGGATGATGCTTTAAACGGGTGAATTTTCAACTTTCTCATGGCTTGGCACGGATTATCCAGAAGAAAAGGAATGGCCTTGTCCTGAAGCGATGCCGCCGTTTCCCAAGATACGGAGAGGGTTGTAAGAGGGCATTTTTCAGTCTCGCGGAGCAGGATAAACAGACCCTGATTTGTCCTCATTCAGGCTCCAGCTCAGTACCGTGCTTCACTGCTTGACTGGCTTCAAACACGTGTTGACACCGAGCATTTGCTTAAGTGCTTTGCTGGCTGAGGGCCACGGGAGTCAATCCTGCAGCACCCTTGAGACTTTCAGCCACCCAGGCATCACTTGCATTTCCTTTTTTTTCTGTCCCTAGTGCACCTGTGTGCCTGAGGCGGACACTGCACAGGGTGGCTTGGGCCCTTTTTGTCCCCAGCAGGTCCTGCTCTCTTCCCCCACCGTGCTGCTGCCCTGGCTTTGGTTGGACACTGTGAGCTGAGTGGTTTCTCACCAGAAATCCAGAGACAGCAAGAAGAGGGGGATGGTTCTGCAGCTGAGCTGCCCCAGGGAAGGGGCAGATGCAGGGGCAAGGGCAGAGGGGCTGCCCCCACCTTTGGTGCTGGCAGGATCAGCACAGCGTCACCCTGCCATCGCGACTCGCCCTGGTATCGTTCGGTGCATGCAATTATTCAGTGTAACATAAACTGTTTTCCAAGCCAGTTGTGACTAGCACAGCTGCCCGGAGCATGCTGAGAAATGCTTCAAGTAGTGAGTGATCGTGAGTCTGGAAGGGGTGCCGGGCAGCGTTCAGCAGGCTGTTTAAAAAGCCCTGTAAATGTGTACTTAAAAAGTGGCAAACAGAAGAGCAGGTAAACTGATTGAAGTGCCTTTTAGAGCAGTTAATGGCCTTGACTTGCATATCCTAGGACAGTCTGGTGGGAGGGGGCTTCCTTCTATACTTACCCAAAAAATACTGTTCCAAAAAAATCTTTTGGGTTTGTTTGTTTTTTTTGAGCTTGAGACCTAGGCTTACGAAAGGATATTCAAAGCAGGGCCAGGGGAGAATTTCCAAGTCAAGGAGTGCAAGACTCAGACCCCACCAGACTGCTAGAGCCTGCGTTTGCTGCAGCGGGACTTCCCCTGGTGCTTGAAATCCTGGTTTAAGGCACGCTCAGAGCTTGTCCTGTCCTTGCCAGGGCTGCCTGGCTTGTTCCAACCTCCTCTTCACAGCCAGAGGAGCTCCCCAAAATCCATGTTACCCCCTCGTCTACAGCTGTCTGAAAGTCATGCGCAGTCTTTGGAGCACGGGCCGAGCCGCAGTCTTCCTCAGCCCTCCATGGGAACCTCACGGCAGGGTTCACGTTGTGCTGGGTGGATGCTTTACGGGTTTTCACAAAATGTGGGGTCAGGAGGTGAGGTGGGTCTGGAGGACTTGGGCTGTCTGGGTCAGTGCTTGGCCCATGGCAAGGGAGGTGGAGAGGAACCTGCAGCTTTGCTGCTCCGGGTGTTCTACAGGTTGATTTTTGTTAGGATTTTTTAGGATTAGAGGACTCGGAAGAGGCATGAGGCATAGGCCAGGCTGGATGAGGCTTTGAGCCTCATGATGAGGTCTAGTGGGAGGTGTCCCTGCCCACGGCAGCGGGTTGGAACTCGATGATCTTTAAGGTCCCTTCCAACCCAAACCATTCTGTGATTCTGTGACAGCGCTGCTGAGGTCCCGCAGCAATTTGGTATCGTTTCCAAATAGTTCAAGGTAGTGGGCACTTTTGAAAATTGGAGGCAAAGGAATTTGAGTGGCTTGTAATGGAAAACAGCTGCTGCAGGGCAAGCTGTGTCCTCAGAAAAAAACCCCAGCTTCATGAAAATAGGTCTGCTGAGTAATAAAGCCACAAATTAATACTTAGTTCATTTACTAGGTTGTTAGTCCCATAAGCACTTCAACTTCATTTGTTGAAAGAAACTGCATTATAGAAATCAAAAGCAGGTGAGCAAAACCCTGGTTTTACGTTTGCTTGTTGGTTTTTATTGCCAGTCGGTTGTACAATTGCAGCCTCTGCAGCTTTCAGGAGGTGTGATTGCTGCTGGGGTTCTATAGGCCCCGTTGCACCGTTTTGTTCTATCCTCTGGTAGTAACTTTTTCCCCCCCTCTCCTGTTGTTGCTGAGATGAGTGATTATCAGAATCCGACTGGTGATTTTTCAGTGCCGGGCAAGACGTGCTGTCTCCGAGGAGGGGTGAGGAGCTGTGCTGGGAGTATGGCACCTGTTGTAAATCTCAGCCTCAAGTGCATGTTGGCTTTGAAACTTTAAATAACAGCTCTGCTTGGCACCTTGGGGTAGCGCAAGGAGAGCGTTGTTGTAAGGGAATTGCTCTTCCGAGGGGGTCCTCAGTTCCTTTGGTCCTGGGGGGCAATGAGACACTGCAGGCTTTGGTAGCTGGAAGGTCTGATGAGGATGCAGAGCTTCTGACACCTCTGGGAGAGAACTGCTTGAATCTTCCCTCTTGCACCAGCCCACATCTAGATGAGGTACCCAAACGGTTCTTTAGGGACTCCTGATACTCTTCCTGAGGTCCAAACAGGTCTTATGTAGTTAACTGGGAGAAATAGGATGAGCTCACCTCACTGCTTCATTAAGAAAGCCAGAAGAATGATCTTGGTCTTCATTTGGGTTTTAATTCATTGCCAAAAGTTCAGCCTTGTGTTTCTAACTCCCAGTCAGATAGGTGTTGGTTTGAAGGTGAGGATGGTTGCTGTGTGAATAAACAGCCTCCAGGGTCTTTGGGATCTGGGCAGGAGTTACCATGTGGTTGCAGTACTGACCAGGTTCTCTGAATGCATACACCCAGCAGGGACGAGAGCATGCTCAGGAACAATACCAGCAATCATGAAACACCGTGTAGAGCCTCTTTCACCACACCAAAATAAATCCTGTGGTTATATCAGACATGTTTAAAGCAGACTACTCTAGGCAGGGTTGTTTTGAAGACCGTGGTTCTTGAGTAACTGGCTCATTATAACCCAGTTCATATTTGAACAGTCCAATCTGCTTGCAACGGGGTGAACAACCCCTAGAGTACACAAGCAATTGCCTCTAAGTGGCTAGACAGATAAACTCGTGCTGGAACCAGTGATGTAACTGTGCCTGCGGAGCTGCTTCTGGTGGCTCTCTCTGTGCATCAAGAGAGACGTCATAAGTCATCTGAGGCCAGACCCACTGCCATGAACAGACAGGTCCCTGTTGACTCTGTTTGGTTCAGGCTCCAAGATGAATCACAGTCCTTTGGTACAGAAGCTCGTACTTGAGCATTTATAAGGTTAAACAAACCCAAACGGCTCAGTGGGTTGAATTAAAAAAATCTGGTCACTTGTCTTGTCTTACTGCTCTTCTCTATGCTGTGGTTGGTTTCTCTTCCCAAAAACTGGCTGTTGTACCTGCTCTTGTGTTTTCCCAATGATTCCTCTAGATATTTTGTGCCCAAATTAACAACCTGTAGATTTGCTCTTGGGAGGGAGAAGGAAGGAGAGTGCTCATCTCTGCTGCCCATGGTGCAGTTACTAGTGCTAAGCTTGTAGAGTGATTTCCTGTATGTGCATCTGCATAAATATTGTACAAAAATAAGAATCTTCTTATGGTGACCCTCTTTAAAAGTCCATTGCCAAACGCTGTCGGGTCAGGAGACGCTATGTGGATATCCTGTGATGCAGGCAGGTCGTGATGAAGAGTTTGTGTAGATAAAACCCGATTTGGTAGGGCAGGCAAGTCTGAACCTTTTCCCGCAGCGTGTGCAGTGATGGTTTCTGAAGGCTGCTCTGCAGCGCCCAGGCCTGTGAGATGTCGGGCGTGCTTGTGGGCATGGTGGGTGCACGTCCCGCTCACTGGAACAGTCTCATACAGACGAGAGGTGAAAGCCACAGAGCAGGAGAGGGGACTTGTGCCCTACCCTCCTCTTCAGGTCACTCCGATGCCTGAGGCACGGTGCAAGCCTTGCTCTTTCGGTGGTGTGTCCCAAGTGATGTATTTTCCCCTCGGCTTCCGTACCCGTTCCCTGTGTCTATATGCTGACTCTATATTGTTGATCTTTGTCCCGTTGCACAGCCCCTCACACTGTGCAAACCAGGCCCACGGCCAGGGCTTGTGGGAATCGCTGTAATACAATTAGATGTTGATAATAATCATCTGGCAAGCTGTTACACTTGTCTGGAAAGGGCTGGGTAGTACGTGCATGTAGGACAAGTCTGTACATCTCTTGAATTAATGAAAAATTAAGTTTGTCGGCAATCCAGCCTGGAGTAAATTAACACCTTGCTTAAATAGTTAGCTGACAACTTGAAGTGGGGGGGGGGGGTCCGTTTTAATAGTTAAGCTGGTTTGCTCTGTCTTCACATGCCCTGTCCAGCATCTCATCTTCTTCAAATAACCTAATTGCCATCCGGCCTTTCAACAGCGCATCATCTGAGCACCTCGCTGCCAAGACAGTTATTCACCTAAAGGCCTCATTATGTTTTGCCAGTATATCGGGGGCCAAAAACAACTTGATGATATCTGCTCCATACCCAGGTCTCTCAATGACAAACAAATAATTGGGTGAAGCAAACCCTAAGCACAGCAGCTGATACAGAGCAGTGTGTGCAGAGCCCTTAATGATAACAGCCGCTGCTCCGCCTGGTTCGTGTCAGAGCAAATCTTTAAGCAGCAGATAGCGCTGAGACGCGAGGGTGACAGCTTGGGGAATAGCCTGCTGGTTCTTGCAGCCGGGGAGGAGGGTCTCTTCGCCACTCTGTGACAAGTCACTGTCATTTTCCTGCAGGTAAATGGCTGACATCTTAGAACAAAGGCTTAACAATGGCATTAAAAAAAAAATAAAAATCACACACATACTGTCATCCAAGAGGGTTTATGGGTGGGCCAGGAAATGATCCATCTTCCCCTTTTAATCTGATATTATAATTAATTTAAAGTTGATTGCTGTGAGTGGCTGTGCATACTTAAAAATTAGATTAGGCAGTAAATTGTCTCTAATGATGGTTTTTATGGCTCTGGTAGTTTACACAAAAGCAATGAAGGCGCTTTTCTTCAGAGCGTATTCCTGCGTCCTGCAAAGGCAGGGTGGCCTGCGTCAGGGCTGCCAGGCACGAGGCTTCCCCAGTGAGACACAAGCTTTGCTGGTGGTCATCGTCCCTCGATGGGGGTGTGGGGGCTCGGTCCTGCATCCCTGGGGTGCCACGGTGCCTTGGGCACTGTCCTGCCCCGGGCAGCATCTGCGGTGTGTCGTGGCATGGACCTGGCATCACTCTGCTCATCGTCTTGGCGAACCCCACACCTTGGGAGGGTCCCCCAACGAAGGGCTCCGGTGTGTCCGTCACAGCGTGGCTGCACGCAGGACGGTGTGCTGGGGACCATTAGTGCCTTCCTGCTGAGAGGATCATATCACCAATCCTGCGTGACTTGGTGTGTGTGATAAAATAAAGTGGATGCCTTAAGAGTGTGTGACAGATGCTGTAACTTGAAATTTACTGGAATTGCTCCTTTTCGTAGCACTAACGTTACCATCTCCATGCATGTGAGTGAGTAGCAGAGCGGGATTTTCAGCCACACCAGTACACGTACGTACACGCAGGTTGTACTCGCAGCCAAGCACAGGAATTGGGATTTTCTTGCTGAATTGCTTGTGCTTGGTTTTAGGCATAGGCAAGGTTGGTAAGGAGATAGTGAGGCAGAGGAAGAAGGAGCGTTACCATGTTCTTGAAAGGGGTTCAGAAAGATGCTAAGGGGAGAACGTTAGTAGTTTTGGCAAAGAACCGGTAGCGTTTTTCCACAACATTTTATAATTCTGCTGCTGCTAGCAGTTAAAACTAGGAGTGGCCAAAAAAATTTCAGTTAAGGAAACTTCAAAGCTTTAAAAAGATCAACCTTGTTTGTAGGTAAAAGTTTGCTTTCATAATTAACACGTCTGTGTTGTTTATTCTGGTAAATATATATGGATAAAGTAATTTGCAAATGCAAATACAGGAGGCAAGGAATATGATTCTATCTTTGAGCTGATTCTTCAGCAGGTTTTATTTGGAAATTTAGTTTTTGTTTGCTTTCCTTTGGCTAACTGTCAAACGTGAGTGCTGGTTAAAATCTGTAGTTTATTGCTGTGCATTCATTTTCTTTCTGCAACTTAAACTTTGTCCTTTGTAGATAGAGTGAATATATTCTCTTAGGCTACTTTTTTAATATATGAAAAGCACACAGATAACTTGCTCTGACAGGCAGAAGGTAAATGATTTCCCTAGATCTCAAGCAGTTTAGACTTTTTTTAAAAAATAAAGAAATCACTTACACTCTATTTACCTTTCCCCCTGAGGAGTAAACGTGAGGTTGTAGGCATCGCAGACTCTGGACATGTTGTATTTGAATTTTCTATTCATCGCAGCAACACGTAGCCCAGAAGCGACTTTCCCCGAAGGCGGTTTGGTGGTGCGATGTGCCCAACCTTGCCATGTCAACAGGAACATTCCTGTGATTTCATTCAATAGCAAGTGTCATGCGTAATGGCAGCTTTGTGGGGTAATAATTCATGGCATTGCGAAGATGAGGAGCAAACAGCAGTAGGACCTGAGCTTTGGGTATTTAGGTATAAACGTTTAAAGCTAGAAGCAACATAAGAGAATAGCTGAGGAAATGCCGTGTATCGGACATATGAACTGGAACAGAGGAAATTCAGGACAAAAAAAATCTGCAGAAGTGGATTTGTGTGAGATGTCCTGCAGCCTTTTGATGCAAAAGATGTTGATAGAAAAAACCGAGACTAGGTAGTAACCGAGGTACTCGGAGTGTTCGAATAGCAATGGAGATAAATAATCACTGTCAAATTATCAGGGAAAGTCTTCAGTCCTTGACCAAGTATTCCTTGAGTTGGGGAGGTTGGCAGGGAACACTGGTTAGTGGTCAGGATGTTTCTCCGTACGAGCTTGCCCAGTTTAAACTAGCACAAGCCCTCCTGAGGATGTTTGGGGCTTGTCACAGTGGCTGATGTGACCCCACTTAAACGTGTTCTTGACTGATTTCAAACCTGAAAAGGTAGAGCTGTGAGCATGTGGGCTTGTGTGTCCGTGAGACCTCTCTCACCAATGTAATGCTCTTAAATTCCTTTTTTAATTAATGCTGTACAACTAACGCCCCTGCCACTCATCCGTTTCAGCGAATGAAAGGAGAGCAGATGGTCT
>VZTO01012350.1:0-16908 GCA_013400615.1 Syrrhaptes paradoxus
AAAAAAAACCAGCAGACCCTCATTTAAGAGATACTGAGGCACCTTCATCTATTTTAGAGCCACATCCTTCAGCTGAGAAACAAGCCCAGGAGGAAGCTGGGTGAAAGAAGGAATTGCACAATGAGCTCCGTGCCCAGAAGCTGCCCGCGCAGCCGTCCTCTCCCTGCCAAACACCCCGACCTCTCCTCTTCCCCCGGACCCACGCAAGGGAGGAACTCCCAGGCGGTGCAGGGTTTGTTCAGCTCTTAGGAGCACAACCTCTTGACTCACTTGGGCGATCTCTCAAGTTTGGTTTGTTCTTGGGGAAGAACCTGGTGAATCACCAAACCTCTGCTTCCAGGGAAGGAAACCTCGCCTCTAACAGGAGACTTCACATCTGATGGTGCGGAAGAGAACCAAGCCCGGCCGCGGCACCCGGAGCTGCCCAGGAGAACCGAGCCCAGCCGCGGTGCCCAGACCTGCCCGGGAGAACCAAGCCCGGCTGCGGTGCCCGGAGCTGCCCGGGAGAACCGAGCCCGGCCGTGGCAGCTGGAGCTGCCCAGGAGAACCGAGCCCAGCCGCGGTGCCCAGACCTGCCCGGGAGAACCAAGCCCGGCTGCGGTGCCCAGAGCTGCTCAGGAGAACCAAGCCCGGCCACGGCAGCCGGAGCTGCACAGCTCATTCTGCATCAGCAGGGCTGTTTGTTTGCTTTTTGTTTTGTTTTTCTTGAATCAAGGTTTGTGTTTATACAAGAAAAAAAATCACATCTGCAACGTGCTCAGCACTGTTCACCCACCTGTCCATGTGGTTTCTAACACATTTGAGGGAGGCAGGAGAATCCTCTGCTCTGGACATCCCACCTCCCCGCTGAGCACACTGTGGGCACAGAGCAAACCGCGGGGCTGAGGCTATAGGAAACACACGGCTGTGCCTCTCCGGGGCTGCCACCAGACCAGCCACCAAGCCCCAGCACGGCACAGGCTCGCCTGCCTGCCGCCTCGCTCCATCATGAATGGGGAGACAGCAACACAAGCATCTTTTCCAGTTTTCTGGGGAACTTTTTCAGTAGACAGACAAGAAAACTGCTGAACTCACACGGCACACGTCGACTGGGATGAGTCAGCTTCTTGTACGTTAAACAAAAGGTATTTTAGACTAATGAAAACAACTCTCAGGAATGTGTCGGCTCCAGTTAACACATCTGTCAGCTTCTCCGAGTTCAAAAGCTGTACCTTAATTTGTTATCTGTGCATATAGCTAACAGAAACGCAAGTGACATTTCACCAGGCTGGATAAGCCTGTAGGCGATTACCATGACACACTCTGAAGCAGGGTTTCTGTGAAGATCCAGCCGCGACGGCACACGGGATGTGCTCGCAGGGCAGGCAGCTCCGCAGGACCACCGGGGGTTCCGAGCCCCCATGCCAACACCCCAGCAGGACACGGCTCCCACACCACTGCTTGTGCAAAAGAGACCGAGCAGCAAAACAAGTGTTTTGTTTACGCAAACGAGCCACCTATGTATTTAAATTAAGCCGTGGGCCAGGGGAAAGGAGTGGAAATGTTGAAACTTCACAAGCCTGACATTACAGATGCAAACAAAAGCCGCGCAATTGATGAAGCCCAAGCTCCTGGTAGTACGTCTGTGCTGATCCAAACCTGCTTGTATTTGCTGTCCAGGCTTCAAAAGAACTCTGAGCATTAACTGACCGATTGAGACAGCATCGCCAGAGCGAGTGNTTACCTGCTCTGTACAGGAGTGCTGCCTTTTAGCTCTTCTGCACCTATTTTCTGCTGTTTCACCAACTCCCTCCCAGTTCTGCCACCGAAAGAGGGGGCGAGGTGCCAGTGTGATCCCCCTGGACCATCCTCTCCATCCCGAGGGGTCCCCGCCTGCCCACCCTCCCCTCGCAAGGCAGCTGCTCCAGCCCCTGGCCATTTTAACCATGTTTCCTGCACCCTCCCCAGCCTCCCCATCCTTTTTGACGATGAGGGCCAGAACTACACACACTATTCAAGACAGAGTACATCAAGATCCTGAACAGTGCCAAAGAGAGCTCCTCAAACCATTTTAGCAGTCCTGAAGTCACAGATTTGTTGGTTTTAGCTGGACTAATCTGCAAGAGCAGAGCAGCTAATACCACACTCCTGCTGGCACAAAAGCAAGAGTTAACGCTCTGCCAAAGTGCAGTGTTAAGCTAAAACCGGGCAGATAAAAGCCACAGTCACAGGGAGGTACCTTCCTTTGGCCAGCAAGAAATATTCAAAATAAAGGTTTTGCTTAATGTGTGTGTTTGTAGCTGGTTACAAACTCTTCTTGATGAAAGAGCAGCTAGAAACGCAGAGTGCTGAAGAGTCAAAGAGGATGACGTGGTTTTAAAAGCTGACTTAAATCCTGGCGGAAAGCGAGAGGCTTAAACTACTAGAAGTCAATCTCCCATAAGCCAAACACAGACACACGCCTGCAGAAGTGGGACCAGTGGCGAGAGCTGCCGAAGGGGCTCTGCTCAGCCCTGTGCTGGGGACAAGGCACAGCCCGGACCGAAGCGGGAACCAGCTCCTGGCACAAGTCCATAAGGGATTTCTGGTTAGGAAGACAGGGGGAAGCAGAGCGGGGAGGAGGAGGGAGGTTATCCAGCATCCCTGCAACAGAGCAGAACCACTCATTGCACCAACCGTGCTACTGCATCTCCTGAATCAAAGAGCTCTGCACATGGGCAGCACGTTTCGCCTTCCAAACCCAGCAGACGTGCTGCCAGCCAGCATCCCCCTCCAGCACCCCCTCCGACCACGCTGCCTCCGAGTATGTGTGCCAGCACCATGCCACGCTGCTGTACCGGCCGTTAACAGCTTCCCTGCGACGTGGAGCACAAAAAGAGCCTCTCTGCTTGGACGCGGTGAAATCGGTTCAGTAAGCGATGTCGAGCCCCAGCTCAGCCAGCGGTGACAATCCAAACTCCAACGAACACAAAGCTTGGCAGCCAGACAGTGGAAGTTTTCCAGGGAGGCAGGGGATTCCCCAGCTGTGAGTGGCCCTGCTAAGCAGGCTGGAGGACGAGGAAGAGGAAGCTCCAGGCCTCTTTCTCGTTACCTTCTTGATGCTCCACGTCTCTAGCACATAGCAGATGGATCCAGCAGAACAAAATCCTCGCTGTGCTTGTTGTAAGTGATGGTCTGAGGGAAGGGAGGGCTGTGCTGGCCGGCTGACACCCTCCTTGTAACCCCCGAGCCTGCCAGAAATCTTCCTTCATATTCTGGCGGAGACCAGGGCTGAATCAGCTTCCAAAAAGAAATTCTTCTGAGGGGTGAAGCGAGGGTGGGAGATTTCCAGTGGCCACAGCAGTCAGGCATCCCACGAGGAAGAGCGGACAGAGCCCAGCTCCTACGGTTGTAAGAATGAACGAAACATGATGGAAACTGATATTTAAACTTGATTTTTTTTTTTAACCTTTAACCAGGTATCTCATACGGATGATGCCCAGCCACAACCAGGGCCACATCCTGCCCTCCACACCACGTAAGCTCGTTATTTGGTGATACCATAGCAGCAGTCATCAGGCAACAGTTCAGTACTGCTTTACCTTACACAGACTCTGGAAGCAAATCCAAAGGAGATAAAGAGAAGGAATCAATATTGACATATTCCTGCTACAATCTGCCCAAATACTCGAGGCAGGCCAGTGAGTTAGGAGGGTACACGTGAGGGGAAGCGAGGAGCTGCAGCCCTTTGCCAGCTCTGCTAACAGGCCAGAAAGGTTTCCAAAACATTTATGCAGCTGTTTAATCAGCTTTGTGTGATTAAGCACAGCGCATGCAGACATCGCTCCCCACGCATCTGCATGTTCGGCTTGGACACGGACTCTGAAGTATTACAAATGCAAAATAAAACTTTGCTCTTAATCCAACGCTGAGCTTTCTCTATCAGCCTCCCCTTTGCCGCCTGCACGCTCCCCTGCTTGGAGCTCTGCCGGGCTTGGTGCAAGGCTCCACACTCCGTTGAACATGCCCAAAGCCAGCCTTTGTCTTCTGTTTGGCCTTAGTAACGGCTGCTCAAACCACCCCTGCTCCATCCAAAGTCTCTGGATGGTAGCAAAGCCTGGTTTGCAAGGCGCCTGGTTTGCAGACACCCTGCTGTGTCCAGCAGCACCCAGCTTGCACCCTTCGTCCTGCTGGGGAGAAGGTTCTCGACACACAGGACAGACCCCTGCCAGCCAGCACACCTCCTCTGCCAACTTACAACTCGGGGAGTTTCAAGCAAAACAGAGGAGCAAAAACATCCTAAAATCCAGTGGGCCTTGGAGCTTTACGTGTAGGAAACTCATTTACAGAGAATAACCAGGTCCAGACCCACTGTGGGTATACAGGGCCCCCCAAAGCCTCAACTGAGACAGGAACCCCTCAACTCCAGCTACCCTCTTCTGTCTGCTAGGAGCCCAAATTGCTCTGAACGTCTTTTATCTTCGGGGGAAATCAGTATTGTAGGTCACAGAGTCCCTGAAAGCAAGCAGAGAGAAAGCCGAATGCCACACTGGCATCAATGCCAGAGGGGATTTTAGCTAGGGACACCCTGAAGTACAGGAGAGGGCTCATGCCAGATGCCCTCCTCTTTATCTTTACCCAGATCTCTGGCCTGAAGTGGTACACAGGAATTTAACAGACCAGCACATGCAATGTAAAAACCTTTCATGGTTATGCAAAGGTGGGTGCAGCATCTCCAGTCTCCCCATCTAACCCGAAGGCATGAGCCAACACCCTCGTTTGTTTGTAAAAACCCACTTTGTCTCTCAAGGCTAAACCCATCCTTTCAAGAAAAAAAAAATTATAATATTTTTAAATGTTAATCACAGAAATCGGAGTAGTTGTATTTTTTAACCTTTGGGGAATGTGCAAACATGCCGGAACCGCTGAACCTCCTGCAGCCCAGTACCGGAGCAGCCGTGCCACTTGCCAAAGGCATTGCTGTCCCCATGCAGCCGTCCTCTTTACATCCCAGTCACTGCATCAATGGGATGCAACACGATCAGCTGAAATGAACTGATCCCTGCTAATGCGGCATTTGTCGGGGCTAAGGCCACGTCTAGCCCCCCGCCCGTGCTGGCTGCTGAGAGAGCACTAACGTGCCGACAGTGCGAGCCTAAATTCATGGTGCTTCGTGCAATGGACTTCCCAGACGCTGCCGTGAGCTGAGCCACAGTTGCACTGATCCCAAAGCCAGGAACACCCTTCCCAATGCTTCACTCCTGCAGCCTCACCTCCACAAGCACGCAGACTGAGCAGAAGGCCGATAACTCGGGGTTACGCTGGCTCCAGCGGTGTTTAGAGGATCTGACTGTGTAATTTGTTAGAGGATCTGGCACTACAGAAAGCAGGCAGAACCCCAGAGCAGGTTTCTATTCTGCTGCAATTACACCTAATTAACTAACCTTTGAAATACCCCCACGGGGGCAGATCTGTTACAGGGAGAAGCAATGGGCAATTGTGAGGGAGCAGAGAGAGCTGCGTTATTTATGGCACAAGCGGGGGCACTTATCCAGGGCTGCTGCCTGCCTGGAGCACTCGGAGCCGTTTCAGAAGCTCCAGGAGATCAGCCGGCAGGTCATGTCTGGTCAAGTCTTGGTGAAGATGCTCTCTGCAACGTCCCTCCTGCATCAGTTCACCCGTCCTTGCTGTCACTTCAGTCCCCCAGACCTCAAGCACTGCAGGGCCCTCTGCTATTCTTGCTTGAAACCAAGAATCAAGATTTCTCTCCCAGAATGAGACAAAGAAGAACATTCAGCCTGGTTTATTCTCATCCCTTCTTGCTACAGAAGAAATAACCAAAGCTACTACTTATGGCAAAGGGGAATAAGCCTCCCAGGGCCCTCCATCACCCTGCAAGTATTTAAAGAACTGGAACAGGCGAGGGATCACCCACAAACCAAGGGAGAGAAGCTCCAGCAGCTCAACCATTTCCTCAAACAAACTGAGCCAGTCCCCCAACGGGAACAAGCTCCCCTCCTTTCCCACCTGCCCAGGAAGGCCATCTCCTCACCATTTAACACTTCCACCTGCCTCACAAATCCTTCCTCCTATTTATCCAGGAGAAAAGCTGCTCGGCATGCCGTCAACTTTTGATGCATGTCAACCGCTCGGGGCAGTTTCTACACCAACCTTGCACCCAGGCGACCTTGGCCCTGAACCCCAGGGCACAAAGCTGCTGGCCAGCCTCTCCCAGGGTCTGGGCTCTTTCTGCAGAAATACCAGAAGAGAACGATGGGAATACACAACAAACAGGAGAGAATTCCCTCCCCAGCACACTATTACCTTCTCTTTGGAAGGAGAAGGAAGAAGTCTCCAAGCCAACTGTGAGCCAAGAACGAGCTCAACGCTGATGCAGAGGAGCGAGTCTCCAGCGTTGCCCTCCCAAAGCCATACACATTGGGAACGTGCAAAGGAAAAGACTTTCCTTCCAACACTCAAAATCCACCAGGAAGAAGAAAAAGAAGCCAGAAAACCTTTTAAAAAGCTGGGAGCAGAAAAAAAAGCCGAGGACCCAGACCCTTCCTGCCCACCCTCACAAGAACTCGGAACAAACCAGTGCACCCAGCCAGACCCTCGGCACAGAGCGCGGAGCCGACCCGCAGGATGTCTCTGCCAGCCCCAATCACCCATATTCAGCAGTTTTGGGGGTTTTACCTGCTGGTTGAAATTCCTGTGGTCTGTACCATGTAACAGGCATGAGTACCGGCCCTTTTTGGACTCACCCTGCCAGCTCCGAGGCACATCTGCAGGCAGCCATCGCTCACCACGGCTCCAGGAGCCTTGCTCTGGTGTATTTTTAATGTGTTCTCAAACATCAGGTAAGAGTATTTCCAAATTGTCCATCAACTGTTGTAATTCAAGAGCAAAAGCACATTAAAGACGCAACTTTCAAGGACGGTTTGGAAACAGGAACATAAGTTACACTGAAATGGTTTTATCCAAATGTAATTGTGTTTGTTCCAGATTTCCTGTCGCTGTGGAAATGCTCAAAGGCTTCAGCAGCAACGCTCTACTACAAACATACTCATTTGTTTAATGAAACTTGAAAAGTCTTCTTCCTCCACCCTCCAAAACATCCACAGCTTTGTTTTCAGCTTTTGTTCCTCTAATGACACAGGAAACCTGTTCTCACCCTTCCAAACACACAGCTCAGAGGCAGGAGACTGCACAAAAAAAAGAAAGAGGCTTAGTGCTAGGTTACTTCTTACATAAAAGAGATGCACTAATGTAGGCTGGAGCCACCCTTGGGGGAAGAGCCAAGCACCACAACCGAAATCACCCCGGGCTCGAGGCCGGACGGCTGCATCCTGCCGGAGCGCAGAACTGGGACAGAAAGCCTACGCGGGGTTTCAGAGCTGATCCGAACAGACAAAAAGCAGCTCAATAAAACATGCCAGCAGGTCACCTAGTGAAGACAAAGCATCTTAAGATGCTGAACATTTTGCAGCGACTGGTCTAGTTTCAGGTAACGTCCCCTGCAACAAACCCAGGCATTTCTGTGGCCGGTGCTGTTTGGTTCCAGAACAGACCGTCCGGGTTTATAAATCCAGGACTGCAGCTTTTGCTTCCAATTCCTCCCAACCAGGTTAGAAAACAGCTCAAAAAAAAAAAAAAAAAAGTCCCATGGCACATCCCAGAATAATCCTCTGGCTAGCTTGGGACTCGCTTTTCCTAACTCACCCTCTCCAAACCCCGCCTGACACGCTGTAATCTCTAACCCAAGACCATCACAACCAGGAACAGGAGACAGCCACTCCTGCCAGAGCAAACCGCGACAGCACGGGGCAGCCAGCCGCATCTCCCAGCGTGCAAACCCCGGCAACGCGGGGAGCACCAGACGGCTCTCGGGCTGCAGGGGTGTAGCCTGGGCGAGTGTACAACACAAGCCTGTCCCCAACCAGGGAGATAAATTAGAGACCCAAGCACGAGACAACCAACCTGCCTTCCCCAGCCAGGCTGAGCCTGCCACACCGTCAAAACTAAGTTTATCGTAAGAAAAAAAAAAAAAAATGATTCAAGACCAGCAAAGATTCAAGACTCATTTCTTTTTTAGAACTGTTTCAGGTTATTTCCCTTCTTTTGGCAACCCTTCGTGCAGCCTTCAGAAAGGGCTGTTTGTGCAAAGGCAGGTACACAAAGCACGTGTACCCAAGGCGTGGTGGGGGGAAAGCCCAGAGCAGTTTCCAGGCTCAGAGGCAGATCCTCAGAAGAAGGGAGGAGAGGCTGAGATGCCATGCATAGCTCGGGAAGCCCAGGACTGCAGGGTGGGATTGTAAACATGGGCTTGTAAACCCACCACAGCACCAACAAAACACCCAGGACAACGTTAACGCTCCTCCAGTGGCCACCGCGTGCCCAGCCACCTCACCATGCCCAGCACGCATCAGGTCCCCCACGCAAAGGAGCGGCAAGAGGTCTGGATTCTGCTCCCCACGCTCCACCGTGGCTCTGCGGGTCTCTGCCAGGCTGGCAGCTGTCACCAGCCCTCCACGGTGAACCTGCCTCAGCACTCTGGCCTTTCAGTCCTACCTCCCCCAGGGGCATCCCTCCTGCATCCGCCACCCCTCTGCCGTGCCACCAGTGCTGCCAGCCTGTCCTGCGATGCCACCAAGGGTCAGACGTTCAACAGAGCCTGAAGAGGAGCCGAAAAGTCCAAGAGCAAGTTCCGTGCTGAACACCACGGTCTCCAGCCCTCTCCTCTTGCACGCCACGGTCTCCAGCCCCCTCCTCTTGCACGCCACGGTCTCCAGCCTCTCCCTCAGACCTTTCAGGGCAGGTCACCTCCCACAAGCCTTGCTTCTGCTCCTTGCATCCTTCTGCTGCGCTCCTGCCAGCACAGTAGTCCCAGAGCTCCAAGTAGCCAGGAGAGGATTAGCTAGTTGCTGCATCCGTTTAGCAGGCAGAGGAGGAAAAGAAAATTCCACAAGGATATCCAAATTTTCTTTTTTTTCCCCAAAGCTGTAATCTCCTCGTGCACACCCAGTGAGCAGGGCGAAAAACAGACACTCCCCTGGAAAAAATAAGGAACGTGGCCATGCAGAAGGGAGGCAACAGAGGCCTTTCAACCCTCCGCAGCCAAAGGTGGTGGCACAAGCCCCAACATCCTGATCAGCTTTTATAGCCAAGGTGGAACTGAACATTATTTTCCCAGTGGAAAAGTTTCACTCCCAACACAGCTACCCTTTTCCCAGGCAGAAGAAGGGCCCCTCATGCAGCCCCTCATTTCACGCCGCATTTGCTCAGGACGACAGAACCGTGGAGCGGCCGCACAGATCCCGGTCCAGCACCGTGCCCTGCGCCCTGCCGCAGCAAACGCTCCCCATTTATTTCCTGCCCTTGACAGCTTTCTGTTCTCTACAAACTGTTGGTTTGGGCTCCTTTTACCTCCTGTACATTTTGCTTGAGCCCAGTTTCCTATTGGACTCTGGCAAATGGATTTTCCACTGGGCTGTCAGCGCCGGCTCCACCGAGTCTTGCCAGCTGACGCAGCTCCGGCACCAGGTCCTCTTGCTTCGGTTTTCCTCCTGCGCAGGGGAGAGGAGCGAGCAGGACCAGCCCAGCAGCCTGCAAGCTGAAAACCCCTTCCAGGACCAGCAGTGACTCCAACTCAGTGCAACAGTACCAGTATTTCACCAAGGGATATTGCAGCAGAGGGAACAGTAGCTCGCCTTCTGAAAAACTACAATGTATTATTACCAAAAAAAAAAAAAAAAATCAGGAGACTCAGAACATAACTGAACAGAGGGACATTCAGACTGCAAACAAAGCCTGGCCACCAGCTGTAACCAACCCTCCAACACGGACAGCAGCGCTGCTCTTCCCGTACAGCACCACGGGACATCCCCAGAGCTGTCACTGTCCCCCGCCAGGACCCCGGTGGCCTCTGCAGCGCTGGGGACACACCGGAGCCAGGACCCACGCAGGCAACACCAGAACTGGTGTCATTTAAGCAAGTGCTCAAAGCTGCGTCGAATGCCACAATTGCTTGCTTCAGCTTCATTAATCACCTCAAATAAGATAGCGCCCAGCGAGCCAACTCAGCAGTCTGGTATCGCTGATATTTATTTCTAGTACAAGGGATTTCTGCTTTTCCAACAGAAGGAGCTGGTCCGGGAGAAGCAGCACTCGGAGCACGCTGAGCACCAAGCAGCCTCCACACGTGTCTCTGCTTTAAGGGCAGTTTTCTCCCTAGAGAAGGGGAAAGACCCCGACCAAAACCAGGGCTGAAGCAGGCACCGACCCCAGGACGTTCCCAGCCGTCAGGAAGCCTCACGCCAGCAGCAGTGGAGCCCCATCCCAGTCCCACAGCTCACTGGGGTCTCGCTTCCTCACCTCCATCGAGAAAAACCCCAGCCCAGCCCCAAAACCGCAACTGTGGAAGTGCCAACCACCACCTCCATGGATTTGGGACCTGCTGAAACTCCCTCTCAGCCTGCTCTCCCCCCGCAGAGCAAACGCCATCCACCTGAGCTCGGTGGCAGCGGGAGGCTGGGAGGAAGCTGTCCCCAAGGCTGCCCTTGGCCACATTTCCTCCTCTTCCCTCCTCCCTACAAGCCACAAGACCATCAATCACTCACTCTCTGCCCTGCACCCACTCCAACGGAGGCTCTGAAGAAGGGCAAAGCTCATCACAAACCAAAGTTTAGGAAGACAAGGCGATTTCTGCCCAACTCAGAGCAATGCTGGAAGCCCAAGCTGGCATCTCTACTGCCCCATCTTCGGGACTACTCCTTGGGCTTGGATGTTTGGGGTTCCCAAAACAAGGTCCATGCCAGGCACCACCGATATTAACTGTGACCCCCCTACTCGTATGGAGGATGAGCTTCTTTTGAGCCTGTAGGTATCTTCCTGCCATCAAGCAGAAGCACACAAAGATATTAAGGAACGGTGATTTTTTCCTGCCTGATGAAATCCATGATGTCTCTCCCACTGTGTTCGGTTCAAGTCTTGTCTCCGCTGGGAAGCCTCAGACCCGGACCCAGCTCAGCAGCACCATGGCAAGCAGCAGCCTTCATCAGCTCCCACACATCCTTCACCATCATCACACAACCCAGCCACGCGTGGACCCATCCCCGCCTGCGTCCCCAGCGATGCCGAGGCCATCGCAGCCCCGCTGCCACCAACAACGCTACGGCACAGCTCAGCACACGCCTCCTCCCTGGGCAGCAGCATCCTCCCAAAGAGCAACATGAAAGAGGAGGGACAGCTGTGACGCTTTAAAAGTGGGACATGAATGCTGCGAGGAGCTTTGGGGGGTCTGTACGTGCCGGACTCCGATGACCAGAGGAGCATGGCTGTCTTGCAGACTGGGTTGGGCTGGTTAAGCAAACCACTGTACTGCAGATGGCGTGAAAAAGCCCCGTCAGGAGAGCAGCTCCGGGAGCTTAACGCAGCTCTGGGAACGCACATTGTAGCCTGAGTGGAGGTGGAAATGCTTTCGGCATGTGTGAGCACAAGAGTCACCGAAAGTACAAAACGCACCGCTCCCCAAGGACAAATCCCCTCTGTGTCAGCAGCGCTCTGCCGTGCGGACACAGCAGCCAGATCTCACATCACCACCTAATCCTGCTCATCCCCGCGAGCACGCCTTCCTGCCAAGCCATCGACCTGATGAGTCAGATGGCATTTGAAGCTCCAAGTTATCGGAGCTCGCATTCTGCCGCATCCCTAACGTGCCCGCAGCAGGCCAGGCGGCACACGCTCCCGAAGCATCGCTGTTCCCAAGGAGAAGCTCAGCAGAACCAGGCTGGCAGCGTCGTACTCACATTTTCCACAGGTGCTTGAATTTCAGCAAACAAGCAGAGGGAAAGGCTGGCACTGCTCACTCCAGACTCACGGGGAAGACCCGGTCCCGTGCCCTCCACCAGGAACCCAAGCGGGATTTGGGAAGGATGGAACCAGGCAGGAGAAACAAGGAAAAGATGCAGCTCGTGGGAAGTCATTTGTTTTGCAAAAATCAAAAGCCAGGAGGGGGAAAAAAAAAAGTCTCTGAGTTCAGAGAGGCTCTCATCTGACAACAAGTGGCAAATGAAAGTCAAAACAGGAATAAAATGGAGAGAAATTATGCAGGCAATTGTTGTAATGACTATCAATGACTGGCTGTATTGAGTTACATAAGGGCATCAGCAACTCTGAAATGCTCTGAGAGCGCTCAGTATAAGCGATTCCAGGTCAAAATGACTCTGAAATTGCTGAAACACGACGCTGTGGTGCAGTATCGTGTTCCAGTCAGTCAGTTATGACCCCAATCCGATTTCTGTTAGTCGCAGCCTTAGAAGACACCCTGCTCCTGAGGAGGGAGAGGTGGATTCACAAGATGTTTTCTTACAGAGAACAACCCCACACTGTGCAGCAAATGAAAACTTCGGAAGAATTTTTATTGCATAAAACAACCACCCCAGGAGAAAGCCTCCGCAAGCATTTCTAACAAAGAATTAAAAAAAAAAAATACACTGAAAACCTTTACATGGGGTCCTTCTTCCCTGGGAGGGCTCCCGACCCAGCCTTCGGCAGCACTCCCCCAGTACAAACTGGCCTCACAGCTGGGGGATACTGGTGCCACATCCACACCCCACTTCCCTGGAAATCCCACATTTGCCCCCTTGCCCACAGCATTTGCAAACTCGACAAAGGTGGCACTGAAGCAAGGGGAGAGAGTATTTATTTATTTGCAGAAATGATCTCACATTGCAGAGGAACACATCTAACTTTTAGAAAAACCTGGAACTCAAATCAATCAAGACCCCGCTCAGCAATAGCTGTATTCTCAATCTAAAGGAAAAAGGAGGAATAAAAAGGTTTCTCAAATAAACTGGTGGCTGGGATAGAATTACCATCGCCACCCTCCTCCCAGCCCGTGCAGACAAACCATGCCTTTGAGTATTCACGCTCCTGCCGGGCTCGATGCAGCCCGGATCGGCCACCAGTCTGATAACGGCTGCAAACGGGCCAAAAAATCTGCTTGTGGTATGATACGCCCCTAATCCTGCCACTCCGAGGAGGGAGGCCTTCAAGGAACATAAAGCCAAAGCTCAGCAGGAGAAGCAAAAGCCCGGGAGCAGAGAACTCCTCTTTATTGGAGCCTTTGGGACATTTACAAATGAATAAATGTCTTTGCAAATTCCACTCCCAGCTAACCGGCAACCACCTCGCCCAAAATACCTGACATGAAATATGTTGGCTTGGAAGCGTTTCCATCTAGAGGGAGGAAGAAAAGCTCCCATCGTGGAGCTCCTGCAGAATCCAGATGTGTTTTTAATGACGATAAAGCATCCTTTGAAGCGGGAGGCGGCGGCGGCAGACGGCGCTGCGCTCTGCTCCCAGCCCGTGTTTGCGGCGAGGAAAGGCTCACGCCTGAACCCACAAAGCAACAGGAGCTCCGACATGAGTTTCTGTGATGAAAAACTGGCTCTTTGGTCAAAGCAAGCAAAATATTTCAGATTCGCTCCCTTCCAAAGCACACGTAGGCGTGAGCGGGGCCAGAGGCACGCTCAGACCCATTGCACGCCCACAGCATCGCCCTCGCTGCAGTCCCAGCGCCACGCTCAGCAGCGGACACCAAAGTTAACCAACAGTTCCAACCTCCGAGAGGTACGGCAGCAACGCCGCTGGAGGCAATTTCAGCTCCACTCACGGTTACACAGCCTGCAAATCCATGCAAGATAATTTTGGAAATCTTTCCAAGCCCAGCCAGTATTGCCTCTGCTCAAAGGATGTAAGAACCCTCAAAAAAAAAAAAAATTAGGTTTCCTCGTGAGAGAGATCCAAACTATTAGACTTCACAGGGAAGTGGAAGGAGACCAAGGGGAACAGGGAGGGTGCCCAAGATCAGACGCGATGTCAGCAGCTCCAGGAGAGGACTCACGGGATGTAAGGAACATTTGATCCAGGGGCTGTGTGCAGTTCCCAAGGGATCCATCAGAGGTGCGCAGGAAAAGCAAGCCTGCGTTCAGAGGGGGAACCACTAAGAACCTGTAGTTTGACACTATCCAGAATTCATTCCAGAAAGTAACTGCCAAACCTTGCAGATTGTTCTGTTTAAAAAGAAAAATGAACCCGTGATTCTCTGCAACCACTGTCTGGGGTGACACCTGCCACCTCCAAAGTGGGATTCCCGCTGCAGCACCCAGCTGAGGCCAGGCCCCCATTCCCAGAGGCTGAAAAAGTGGTGGTGGGAGGTCAGAAAAGCACAACAAACGTGATAAAAAGCTTCAGAAACCATCAGGCAAAGAAAAGTTAAAAACTGATCCCGGAGAGCTCAGCTCGGGGCGGGGGGGGGCAGAGGAAGGCTGGGAGGCAAGGACAGACACTTGAAGGATGGAAATGTTGGGAAAAGCAAAAAAAAAAAACCCACATTGGAATTAAGGTTGAACTTATCATCAAGAACAACAACAATAAAAGCTGAAGATGTCTGCCAGAGCACAGAGATGCTGCAGAGTTTGGAACATTTGAAAATCGGTTAGACAAACTCTGGGACCTCTCTCAACCGAGCAGAGGCAGCGAGACCACGTGGCCCAAGTGGCTTTGCCACCTCCAGTTGTCTTCTTGATCAAAACAGAACGGAAAAAAACTGAGATGCCAGCAGGACAGCCTCTCCTCATGCCCGACGAGCACCCCGACACCACCCTGCATTTCTGGCTGGTACCAGACCTAGTGAGAAAAGGCTTGGCCCCTGCGTCACCGGGATGGGACAGAGGCAGTGCAGCTGCCCAACAGGCACGACAAATCAGGTATTTGCTGCTTTGAAATATTGCACAACAGCCTCAGACTCTGTACAGCCCGTGGAACTGCAAGGCAGAACCCCTCTCGCTTCACGAGGCGACACAGAAGTTATGCAAAGCGTGCCTCTCCCTCCCGACTTGCTGCCTAAACCAACCCGACTCCAGCCAGCGAAAAACCCTTTCGCTGCTCCAGCAGCTCCGAGGGAGCATTGGATCCCTGGGGAAGTGGCAAGGAGAGGAGACAAGGAAAACCTTTATGAACTGGCTCACATGCTGCTAGTGAGGGGTCCAGAGGTTTTCCACGAAGCCAAGCCATCCTCAAGACCTCCCCCCACCCTCCAGTCTTGTTTCTAAGTCCCTGGATGGCACAGTGGGTCCCAGCAGGTTTTCCAGTGCCACAGCAGCCCAGGGTGACAAGCAGTGCCCCGCTGCAGATCGCTCACGGACCAGCACACGGCTGCATCTCCTCTGCTCAAGGCTACTGCTGTCGGGGGTGTCATCCCTGCGGGCTGGGACCACAGCATCGTCCCTTCCGGACACCTTTTAATACAAAGGTACCAGCAACAGCACAGTCCCTACCAACTCTTATCATTTCAGAGAAGAACAAACTGGTTTAGATTCCCCTGCCTCGATCTCTTCCAGCCCACACGGGCACTTCACTGCCGATACCGCAACCGGGAGGCTCTCAAGGCTTCAACAACCCAAGTACCTTCAGCAAAAGAACCCCAAACCAACCCCCTGTGTCCCCCCCCAGTTTTTCTACCCATGGTTTTCATCACGCAGAGATTAAAAAACAGATCATAACAGAAATTATCATTTTTCACAATTCACAATTGTGTCATTTTTATGGAATAAGTGCCAGTCGTCTGTCTTGTGACATTTATCTAACAACTGTTTCAGCCAAATAATCTGACAGCAGGGAGCTCAGTAGCCCACAAACGCCTCGGGACTTTTACTGAGCACTGAAGACAACACTTGCAGCTCCCCAGCACACGCGGTTTCTGTTTTTTTCCCCAGCACACCCATACTTTCCTTCACCCCTCAGCCCTCTCTGAGCCCTGAACCAGACAGCCGCAGTGACCTGCTCTGCTTAGAGTCTGCGGCTGGTTCCACCACCGCCCCGCACAAACCTGCCACGCACCCATCCGCGTGGGCAGGCGCCAGGAGGAAGGAGGGAGAGAAGAAAAGGCAGCAGGCACCCGTCTGCACTCACTGGGCAAGAGGGGTAGTAAGAGGACTGGAATTTGCTCTGTTAACTCCCCGTGATCTCTCCCCGATACCTTCTTGAGCCATCAAACCCCGGCACCTCCCTTGCAAGCTTCCCAGTTCCAGTTGTACAACTTTCGTTTGCATCTTCAAGTTTTCTTTCAGTTGTCTGAACACCACTTTTTCCACCTGGTGATGTTTCCATCCTTTAACTTCCACCTGAGCTCCATTTCCATTTTTCAACAGACCCCCAAGTTCCATCTGCTTAAAACGAAACAGGTCAAGAAACCTCCCCATCACCGACCCCTCCTCCTCCACACTCCTCTGCGTTCTTGCTTTTCTAAGCTGCAGGCTGGTAATAAGTCCCCTGGCACACAGAGACATCCCAAACATTCCTTTTTCTCTTCCGTAGCCTCTGCGCAGGCACCAGGCTGCGTTCCCTGGGGCACCCATTACCTGTTGGCTCAGCCCTTGTCACATCCACCTCACCGCAGCGTTCTGTGCTTGCTGCACCGAGAGACAGATCTGCACACCACGAGCCAGCTCTAGGAGTCTCTTGCTGAAGATAAACGCATCTAAAAAGCACAATGTATTTCAGCACGGACAGCGTGACTGGCAGCTGCGCTCAGAGGAGGAACGAGTGACTTGGAAGGGACAGTCAAAGCAAGAAGCCTGCAGACAACTGCTTCTACACTGGGCCCAGATGAACAGACAGAATTTAGAGGCACAACACCTCCCCGGACATCTCGCTTGGTTTAGGAGAGACCGTAGCAGCTTGCAATCACTCCTCAGGCCAAGGTCTCAAAGCACTTCACAGGCTTATTGCTGCACCTTTGAAGCTCCGGCACAATTCCCACGTCAGAACCAAGCACAAGGCGCTGTGCGAGGCCGGAGCGGCAGGTCCGGGCTGAGCTGCACCTGCTGCCAGCACTGACAAATGCCAGACCCATGGGCCACGTCCCCTGCCACCTGCCTGCCCGTA
>VZTO01012351.1:5571-45739 GCA_013400615.1 Syrrhaptes paradoxus
ATTTTTATCACCTACCTGTAGATATTTTATGGCTGTTAAGAACATGGAAGAATACATGTGAATATTGATAATTCCTTAAAAAGTTGAGTATCTTCAAAGAACTTGTTTCAGAGTGACAAATTCAGGCAATGTCTACTCACATTGGGGGGAGGGAACTTGTCCAAGCAAGTCCTCACACACAACTGCAAGTACAAGCTGTCCTATTTATTATACATGCATATTCCCTGCACTAAAGACTCTGGCATGTAAGGGGCAGAGTAGATGGAGAGCTGTTTTCCCGTTTAATTCTGTGTTTCTGAAAGTTCAGTAAAAATATATACACATGCAAGATACTACACTAACAAGCACCACTGAAGACAGCATTCACAGATTGATTTGCTGCAAGTTTTTATCTAGCGTACTGTATTCTCAACAGAATAAATTTTTAAAATAGTTAAATCAGGTCATTGAACACCCTTCTAGTCTACCCAAAATATTTTGGATCGTAGGAAGGGCAAAAAAGGACAAAACAAGCATTAGATATAACTACTTTGCTTTTATGGCTTAGCAGTATCCACACAGAAAAGGAAATATCAACTGAAATTATGGATTTTTATGATGTGGACTACCACAAAGAACTCATTTTCTCCTGAAGAGCCATAAACTATTGTTACTAATCCACAGTACAGTTAAAACCCCCATATAAAAACAATTACAAACTATCTACTACCTCTTTACCAGACACTGACAGTCTTCAAATAAAATTCAAAACCTTGGTTTTATATTAACATAAAGTGTTGCAACTGAAGACAAGTGGTAGATTTAAATATACATGCACATCAGAAACACATCAGAACATCAAATACTTCTGTTGCCAACATATGACAAGAAATAAATTCAATATATTACAGTGGTTGTTCATTGTTCCAGAAATCTTTCCATTTTCCAGAAAATACTTGCATGACAGCATGACACTACCTAGTGTATCTGACTGCTAATATTGCCACACTATGTCTCTGCAGCTAGGGATCAACTTCTTCACATCTTTCAGATGTAACTTAGATGAGCTGCAATCTTTGCTAGGATAGGAGGGATAAAAATCTTTACTAAAAAAACCCACATTTATTTGCATTACAGAAAGACAGTCTGTCATCTGCACTAAACCTCATACAAATATCTTTGAAGAAGGTTTCAACCCAGATTATGGACCCAATCTCCAAAAAAACTGAAGCTTCTGTTCCATTATTTGGATCAATTATTAGAAAGTCCACTAGCCTTCACAATGACCTGACTAAAGGCAAAGATTAACACATATTATCATGCAGCAACCAGGAGCTTTCAGTACTTCTTTTGGTATGGGATCAAAAGAAAGCTATCGGCATAGCTGCCAAGCTTTATGGCAACACTGCCTTCTAAAAGCCTAACTTCAGTTCACCACAATCTCAAAAGTGTCTTGAAATTAGTTTACCCTAGCTTCAACTGCCAATTGTTTTTTCACATTCTCAAAAAAAGGAATAAGATACCATGAGAAGGTGGAAACAGCACAATTAGCTGTGCAGTTCAGAAAATCCTGGCAAATTGCTGGAAGATGCAAAAAAGGTGTTACTTAACTGGCAAACTTGTTAATTGGTCTGAGGGGTAAGACAAGGAGAAGACAGTGGGATATACTGCCTGGAACGGAAAAGACCACTAAATATTAATCTACACACAAGCCTGATCTTTTTTGTTACAGTAATCCCACCAATTCAAGTCTGTGTATGTATACTTAGAATCCGTGCTTCATGATCACATGACATCAACCATCAGAGAGGATGTACAGAATGACACAGAATTTAAAGAGAATCTAAATTTGAGCACTATGCTAAAATGCCAGCTAATACAATCTTGTTGCTCAGTCTCAAACCATCAAACACATCAAGATACATTCCAAGAGATGTACTAACATGGTGTATATACTTTCACTGTCAGTACAAATTTTACATTCTAACCTTTAAGTTCCAGCACTAAAACATTATCCCAGCTGTTCAGCAAACACAGAGAACTGGTACATTTAATATGAGGAACAAATTTGCAAGGATCCTTTGACAGACCTATTTCCCTATATCCATCCAATGACATTTTAAATCATTCAACTGGACTTTATCAGAAAAAAAGAACTACATTAAGATAAACTTCCTATAAGCTAAAAAGGGTAAACAGCAAAAAACACCACACTTCCCAAAATGTACAACTACTGTTATCAGTATCTAAGGCAGTAATTTGCTTTCTCTAATCTGTGTCATTTACTGACAGACTTTGGTCATGGACTAAAATCAAGCAGCAGAACTGCAGAGCTATGTAATAAGAATGTAACTATTAGAGTGCAGTTATCTTCCCCAAACCCACATCTGCTCATTGGCCTGTGTGACAACAAGCAAGGACTGCATGAAAGAAATGTTATGTTTAGTAGTATCTTTTGAAACATTGTTTAAAAACAAGAGAGCAGTGTCTCACTATTACAACTTTTAAAGAGTTTTGAAACCATAGAAACATTAGGCATCAGTTGTCAGGATTTCAATCTTATGTCATCATTAGAACTACCTATGCACTAATATCTCTATTCCCTTCTCCAGGCTCCATCTACCTTAGATCTGGAAAACTTTAAGCACCTAGACATTAATACCCTCTTTTTAGAAAAGTACTAAAGAGGAATAAGGCCTAAGGCAGTGATCTTACCAGAACAATTATTTCATTGGTTGGCTTCTAGCAAAAATTACAGCTCTATTCCTGCTAGAAAAGGCTATTCTTAGCGCCAAAAAGATGTTTCACTTTTTGCAGTGAGGATGCAAGAGGAGTTTTTACCTTTAACCTGATCTGAGACCCCCTGAGTTACCAGGAAAAACTAAATTCAGGAAGAAAGATTGGGGGAAAGGAAATAGCAGCATGAATTCTATCCTGAATTCAGAGGCAAAGAGGTTGGCTCCTATTTGTAAGGCCAATGTGCATCGGAGGAAGAAGTTTAGGTAATTTAATAATTACAGTTGCAAATTTTACACAAGGAAAAAAATTGCAGAGTACACTCTTTAAACTATATGCATACCCCCCACGTAGCTTGGTAACTAACCTTCCCTTATTAATGGTCACTTACATCAAAAAAGCCACCCTCCTTTTCTTTGCCAGATAGTAACTTACCTGCCAGCACTGTATTTCAATTATAGATTGCAATTATTTCCCATTGTGTAACTACATGGTACAAAGCTTAAAGGATTTGTGCTTCAGACACAGAACTACTTTAATTCTTTTTAAAACTGAGGTGACTTCACCAGAACTGATATCCAGACCAACTGTTAAAATAACAATCTCTGTATTTTAAAATCAGTAAAGATAAGAAGAAATTTAAGGTACTCTACTGTACTGATTCCATGTTCTACTACCTCTTACACCCAGCAGTTTCACTGAAGAGTTAATAAAAGGAATGTCACCAGAAAACAGCACTAAAGTTTTTAAAGATTTTTTTTAAATGCCTCTCACTAGAATAGAGATATGCAGTTATCAAACATCTCCACACACATAATAGCCACTTACAGTTAAGTTCACTCTGACAAAGCATAACTGCTTATGCATTTTATTAAGAACAATTCATATGACTAATTCTGAAATCACAAACTCTCAATAAACACAAATGTCTATTTTTAGAGACATATCAACTTTAAAAAACAAAACAAAACAAAACCCAAGCCTCCCATGAAGTCAGTCAGTTCAGGATCTTTTGCAATGCTGAACCTCTAAATGGAAGTGATTTAGTCTGTCCTAATATACTCACCTTTTGTGTCCGTCTACCACATGAGAAACTACAGCCTCCTTAACTGTGCCTCAATTTCACAACATTAAAATTAGTATACAGTATAACTGAAATAACTGATTTGTAAGTGATTATACAGTATAAACGAAATAGGTCATGGTTCTTAGCATATATAATCACAACATATCCCTGCTTTCTTTCAAGTTTTTTTTGTGATTGTGAAAGTAAAACTAGAACTCGAGCAAACACTAACAGGTGGGACACAGTTCTTAATATACAAACACATTCCAACAAGTACACAAATACCAGAGGGCAATTGGGTCTTCCTGTAACAGGAACAGTGCAAACCTGGCCCAGGGTTTCAGCCATCTACCTGTGCCCCACTCTGCGTAAGCTACAGGAAAGGAACCAACCAAACTCGACAGTTAAGTGAGCAGTTTAATAGGACACCTAACCCCCGACCACCTCCCCAGACTGTTCGGTAACTAAGAGGAGCACAGCCCAGGGTATCTGCTCTCCCTGCCCAGCACTTTCGTTTCCCACTGCGGAGCGGGGCAGTCCCGGAGCCTCCAGCTTTGCGGGAAGGAGCCGAGGTGCCTTTTTCCTCTCCCCCACCTGACGAGGCACTGACCGCGCCGCTGGCGCTCCCCGCAGCCACCTGACAGCGCTCCGCTCCGGCCTCAGGACGAGCTAAAAATACACATCCGGGCCTACGCTTCCCAGGCCCGGGCGTACCCCCCGGGGCTCCCCAGCCAGCGCGGGGCAGCCCAGGCCCAGCGGCCTCAGGTCCCCGCCGGCGGCTCCCCTCACTCGAACGCGGGGCGGGCTTCAACCCACCCGCAGCGCTATAGGAAGGGCAGGGAGAAGGACAAACCCTCGCCCCACTGCACCCCCCACCTCAGGGAGAGGTGAAACAGGTCACCCGCCCGGCAGGGCCGGACCCCTCTTCAGTAAGGGAGAGAAAAGAACACCCTCCGCCCTCCTCACACAGCGAGGCCTAAAGCCGCACTCACCTGCGGCGGGAGCTACCGGTAGCTTCCCCTTCGCCCACCCTGCTCTGCCCTCGCCATCCCTCAGCCAGGCCCCAATACTAGAAAGAGTTTTACGCTTCTAACGCGGCGCGGCCCCGAAGGGCGAGCCAGGCCCTGCGCAAAAACACTAGTGGCCCTCTTCCTCTCAACGGCCTCGCTCTTCTACGGGCACACACCGGGAAGAGAAAGGCGGAGACTAAGCACAACACCTCACCTCTTCCTGACCCACCGAGCCCCCGGAGCTCTCGAGTGGGCTTCGCCGCCGCGCCGGAAGCGCCTGCGAGGAGGAAGCGTCCGCCGCTGTTACCACACACCAGGCGTTGTCCGGAACTAACCAGCAGCCGCACGGACCCCTGGGGTTTGTAGTCCGCCACCTGCCACCACAAGCCCCACAATGCCCCGCGGGGCGGGGGCGGAGACAGGTGGGAGAGAAGGAGGAGGGAAAGACCAATGGGAGCGCGAGACCGGCGGGGGAGGGTGGAGCCTCTGCGGGGCGGGGCGGGGCGGTGAGACTACCCCGGCGTTGGCGGCGGTGGCAGCACACCCGCGGCGGAGCGCGGACCGGCGGGAGCACTGGTGGCAGCGGGCGGGGGCGTGGTGGCAGCACCCGGCTGGTGAGTGCGTTCGTCTCTTCGCTGCTGGAGAAGTGCGCTGGGCGGTGGCTCAGATTTATTTCTTAAGTAAAGTGAAGCTTTCTCTCGCTGTGTTTCGGTGCGGAGGAGTGCCTGCCCGCGCAGGGGCCGGCGGTGGGAATGCCGGCACGCGCTGGGCTCGCGCCGTGCGGGAAGTCGTTACCGCTGTGTTCCGTTAGCGCCTGAGGGGAGGGAGGAGAGGAGGGACGCTGCGCCCGCCGTGCCGCCCGCTGTGGCGGGGAGACGAGGCGTTTGGGAAGGGAGGTGCTTCCCGCCGGTATAACTTTAGTGGGGGGGAGGAAAGGCAAGCCCCTTCAGGTGTTCAGTCACCCTTTAGTCTCTCCACCTGCTGGCGACGGTAGGGAGGACACCGCTCCCGTGTCTGAGGAGCTTCCTCAGCCCCGCTCACCGGCTGCGCTTCAGCACGGGCACTTTGTTTTTAAGTTATCCTGTGGTAAGTGTTGCAGCGGCAGGTCTTAAAAACCCGACTGTGCTGGAGAAGGGGATGTCGTGCAGGTCCTATGCGGGTTTTCTGGTCGCTACCCAGCCGGAGCCCTTTCGTGAGGGGCTTCCCTCACACTTGTTCTGTCAGTTTCTTCAGTGCTCTGCCTTCTGTATGTGTATAAAAAGAATTCTGTCTTTTGGCTATTAAAAAAATTAAGTAGACTTGTTTATTATTTGTGCGTAACTGTTGCTGAAAAACTTTTAGCGTAGAAGTTTAAAATTATATTTAAATTTCGTTGTTGAAGTGCTAATTCAGTTTTGGATTTGTGTCTGCATTTCTGACACAGCAGTGTGAAAAACACTGATTAGCATTGCCTGATGTCGTCAAGACACCTGTATTCCAGTGTGAGCAGGTGAATGAATCGATAAATTATTAAACTTGTCAAACAGTGGCTGTTACTTCCTGCAGCTGTGAGATGGCTAAGTCAGAGACTTTGATATCAGCCTGTGGCAACAGACAGATCATGTGCACGTATCCATGTATGTTACCTGTCCCCTTCACCTCGATAAGCAAGAACACTAGGGGGGGAAATTTTAAAAAGCACCTGGACTGTTATACTTTGTGTTCTGAATTGTCTCTTCTTCCCCACACCACCTTGTTTTGTTTTAATCAGTTCTATTTATGGTCTCATATATGGTGTACTCCCCATGTCTTGATGTTAAAGGGCTACTTAAAGCTTTCATAGTGTGTGTGAATTGTGTGTTATTAATTATCTCCCATCTCTGATTCCACAATTCTCGTCTCCTCATTTTTCATGTGATCGGTGCTTCAGTCTAATAGAAAATGATGCCATACTGTTTAGGTGAGAGACGTTTACCAAAATATCATAGCATAGCTTGAAATAAATGCATGTATTTTATCCTTTCAATGAAATTAGTGCATTTTAAAGTAAAGCTGCTGCAGTCCTACTGGCGCTAATGCTTAAAATAGAATATGCTGCCCCCCTTCATCAATTTTGTATAATTTTCCAGATTTTTTTTTGGTTTTTTAGCAGTGAGGTCTCAGACCAGTTTAATATTTTCCTATTTCTGTGTCCATTTTATTTTTCAGAATTGTTGTGGCTCAGTTGAGTATGGCAAGGAATTATTGTCGAGGAAGGGAGGGGGAATGATTGTTGGCTTTTTCTTTAAGGTATGGATTATGGTCTACAGAATTACACAGGGCAATTTAACATTGCCACAAGCATTGTTTTACCTCTTAAGTTTGCTATTCAGTGTAGCAACGAATTCCAAAATTTATCTTCACAAGACTGTCATCCTATGTATTCACATTCTCAGGTCGAGTTTGACATAGAGTTTGGGTTTTAAAATTTGCTTTGACTTTGTCTCCCCATCTACCATTTTCAGTGAATGATTTATTCATACATATGTGAAAGTATTAATGAAGTTGTCACTTGTCTACTTCCGTATTCATTGCTGAAACCACACAATATCCTGTGTGTCTGTTGGCCTACTGAACACCTTAACTACAGTGCTGTCGGCTCAAGTTGATTCCAAAAATGGCCTGGGATTAGTGCACCTCTGAGCTGTTAAGTGACTTGCTTCCTGTAGGAACATGCTGGTGTGCTGTATTTCTGTGCTTGTTCTTAGGGTTTGGGTCTCTTGTTACCTTCTCCCATCTCTTCCTCTCTTATGGAAGAATGTGCATATATTCATACGTAGTCTAGTGAGAGTTCTAGGAGCGTGCATCTGTGAACACTACATCGTTGTAATAACTCTTTTGAAATTTATTCTGTAGTTGTAAATGTGACATGTTTGCTTGTAGCTTAATTCAACTTTTAATTTTATTGTCTTGCAAAATGTATCAGTAAGCAGAGAGGAGTAATGGCCAGTAGGATTGTTCACATCAAGGTCTAGCTACTCTTAGCTCTTTACATGTGTCAGTTGAAAAGGACTTTAATGTTTTTTCTCAAAATTTCAAATTCGTTTTTGGGTTGTTTCTTCATGGATGATGAGCGTTTTTGGCGTAGCTGAATACCTTTTAAAATAATTTCCGTGTTCTGTGTAGGCAATATGTTATTCTGTCTTTGTAAATCACAGGCTGAATGTGAATTAATATAGGGTACATCTGTCCTATACTCAGTCTTTAGGCTGTCCTTATCTTCATTATGCTGTGTGTTCAAAATAATGTTAAAAATTGGTGCATAAACATGGCTTTAAAAATTAATGCCTGATTTTCTTATTTTCTGTACTCGCGTATCTCTGACATAGTCAGTATCTCTGGATACATGTCAGTATAATGGGCAGATGGTAGGGAAGGACATCTAAATAGTCAGCTGTGATTAGGGACAACTTTGTATTTTTCCCCAAATACAAGACCACAGTAGTTAAATTTGGAAGGATCTTTAAAATTTTTGAGTTTAATTTGTGTCTTTTGAGCACTGTTGGTCTTGTTATCTCGATGACAAAAGATTAGTGGAACTTGGGGTGGAAAAATGTATACATATAGTCCTGCAGGAGGAAAGGAAATGCTTTCTGAATTTTGAATTATTAACTTGACAGAACAACACATTTTCTTTAAATTTATTTGTAAAATTGTGCTGGAGATAATGAAGCTATGCACTTCAAGGCAAAAAAAAAAATCCCACAATTAAATAATAAGGGTAAGGTTTTGGACTTATTTTCGCTCTGTGCTTTCTGTTTAAAGCAGTACAAAATGACAGGATGTAAGTAAACTGCATCAATTGCATTAGGAATATTTATATTTTTTTATAGTGTAAATAGCTTAGTATGGCCATTAGAAAGGGGGTTTATGTTGGAGAAGGTCTGTTAACAACACAGTACTGTGAGAATTCACGTGGGATGAATGCCTCTGTGAAATCTCTTCAATTTCCTGACTTCACTGAAAGATTGCCATGTCATCTTTTTTCATTTTCCCTCCCCGAAATTCTGTTTCTAAAAAGGTAATTACATATTGTACTGCACTTAAATGTAGGTAAGATAATCTGTGTATTTTGCTATTGAGTAAAGCTACACTATGTTGCATTATCTTAAAACTAAAAGCTTCAATTTCTTTTTTCTATTAGTCTTGTACACAAGCACACATTCTGCTCCTGTTTGATTCCTCAGCCCAGCCAAAATCAGAGGTATGTGTCAAAAGTTGTCTGGTGACTCTGCATTTAAAAGCAGCGAATCTGCCTTGTAGTGTGGTCACTGCTTGGCTGCACTTGGCTGTGCAACCCTTTAAAGCTTTTCTGCCTGTGTTCTGAGTAGTTCTGAATAGCATCTCGTTTGATGGCATTAATAAAGTCTGTAGGATAAAGAATTGTTGTTACGTGGTGTGATTAAAATATCAACTGTAAGGTCATGTTCTGCTTTGTTTAATATACTTCAAAGCTAATGATTATGAAAACGGCAGACTGTGGCTAATGTGATAAAAGCGGCGTGAGTTATCCACATCCTTTTTGGTCTTTTAGTCATCACAAAGCAGCTGTAGCTATGAAATGGGAAAAGAGAAAATTTCTTATTGGTATAAGCTAATGAGTTAAATATCTGTCTGGCTTTTGGGTTAATAAGTGTTGACCTCCTGTGTTGTAAAGGATTTTTGGTTTAGTTGAGTGTTTAATATTACGATAATTCTTGGGAACTGTTTTTTCAGACCTTGAGACTATTCTTTCAGGAAGAATCAATAATGACAAGTAATACTCTGTGTAGAAGAAGAAAGTTAAACAATGTGGTTGTATTCAGTTTTAACCAAATAGCTAGCCTGTTAATTGGAAGACATCTTTCCTCTTATTTATGTACTTCAGCCCTGCAGTCTTTCACCATTGCCATTACATCTAAACAAGTAATTGCTTAGCAATATACACTATTTCTAATCTGCTGTGTAAGTCTGAGAATTCTAAACCTATGATGACTTGTTAGGTCTAATGGACAACTGGCTTCTTCTAGAAAGATCAATTCTGTCAGAATTGAAACTGAAACTGTACCATGTATGCAGTAGGATTTCTTAAATTTACAAAACCAAGCACTTGTTAGCTACGAATGATCTCCCCAAACCTCAGAAGAACTTTGGTTCCTGTACTCTTCTGGTTTTAATCTATTTTTGTCATCTGTGTTTCTGTATGTGCAGTGGCTTTGGGGGATTTCCTCATCTGAGAAGTATCACTTCCTTTTTCACTTATTTGAGCAATGTATTTAAGGCTTCATTTTGCTTTTGGAATTCTGACTGAATTATGAGAATTTTGCTCATACACCTCTGGAAAGCAAGCTGTTTAACTGCTCTTGCAATAAGATAATATACCCAAACACTTGCTCACTGGTTGTGTTTTGCATCTGGTACTTTTTGAGCAGCGACGCCATTCTAACCCTTGATTCTTCTGTAGAAGTTTGGAGTAAGCTGGAGAAATTTGGCATCTACTTCTCAACATGATTTTTTTAACTGACCTTGACACATCAAGGTGATGTTAGGAGCATGAGTACTTTGCCAAAGACAGCCTGTCTGAGCTACTCACAATCACTTAGCCACTGGAGATTGCCTTCATCCTTGACAGTATAGCAAAACGTCGTTTTTCAGTAACTGTTTCTATGTCCGAGGTAATGTTCACTGCCCCAGTTTTCCCTGTACATCTCAGTTATGGAAGTTGTAGTTAGAAAGAAAATACCTTTAAAGATTTAAGACATCTTTTTTAATTGGCCCTTTTTGAGTGCTTTTCTTTCCACGTTTAAGCTAAAGCAGCTCTTGGAGCATTTAATGATTGTGTACTTTACATAGCAATTTGAGTTCACTGAAGCAACTCATGTTTTCTTTCTTGGATATCTTTTTTGAAAAAAAAAAATTTGCTCTAGTTTCTAAACTATTTAAAGATATGAATCAAAACCCAAGACAACACAAACAGCTTACTGTAATATCAGGTTTTCAACCTGAGATCCTGTTCATGTAGAGGAAAGATGCCTAGGTCCTTTCCCAGACTGCTGTAAGTGTATATAAAGCCTATAGGTGAATTATGACCTTTTCATCTGCAACAAGAAATATGAAAAGTAGGAGGAAGACGAGAGGAAAGCCAAGTTATTTTTACAGTAAATATGTCAGTTTATTGACTTGTTAATTTCAGATTTATTCAAAAAACAGCAGGAGGAAACAGTAATGTCTGCCAAAACCAAAGTAATTAGTGGGAGTTGAAAGATGTCTAATGATTCTTACAAGTACTAAAGAGGAATAAACTAGTCTCTTGTTAAACTGGATATGGACTTTTAAAACACTATAGTAATCTATTTTGTTTCTGAAAGCATGTGCACTTGCATATGGTGAATAAAAACCCCTTTAGCAAAATAGCATTCTTTATTCACAATAATGTTACAGGCAGCAAGTGGTTTTGTGTGTTTATGACTTTAAAAAAAAAAAAGTAAAAAACCAAAGCTAACTCCATGCTTCTAAAATAGAGGTTCAGATAGTATTTGACAAAGCTGATGTTTGAGTTGGAGATGATAGAAGAGACTTCTAGCTTAATGCTTTATGTGGCTGCTACACCTCCACGGTCTGGTATGAAAAATAAAATGTTGTTTCATGATGGCATGCACTGTGGTCCATCATATTTTTTTCCTTGTTCTGTGACTCTGGCTGTGATTAGTCCAGTCACAGAATTCATATACGCATCTGTTCTTCCAGTTCTGTCTATCAAAAGAAGCTATTAGTGGAGATCTGCAAATGGAGGCACTGTGAAAAAGAGGACAGCGGTGTCTGAGAATCTCTTAAGAGAAATAAGACACAGTGTTGAAAATAATGACCATCCAGCACTTGTGATATAAACACAGGTGATGCAGAGCTGAACCCTTTAAATTCAACACTGTTTTGGTCTTTGATTGCTATGATCTCATTTTCATCTTGCAGTAACGTTGACATAAGCATCACAGGATGTGGGGTTATGTGTTGTCCGTAGCTGATAGGAGTTTCAGTTTGGAAGGGTTGTTTTGCGTTTGCCTTAGGTCATTCCTCCCCATCAGAACTTGGCCTTCCCTCTTTATCGGCTTGCCTGCTTTATCAGTTTCGGTCAGTGCCTAGGCCTAACCACAGAGATCTCCCTCTGCATACACTAGTGTTTCCTCTGCTATGCTCATGGTGCTTCTGCAGTGTGTGTGTGTACAAATCTTTGCTTCTTTTATGTCCAGGGGGCATTGCCTACCTTCTTACTTCTGCCATCGGAAAATGCCATTGCAAGGAACCAGAACTATGAGAAGTACTATCTGCGACTCTCTTTTTAGAGTAAGCAGGAGTAGTTTTAGTACTACCAGTTCAAACAGAAAATAACATATTCTATGAAATATCCCACCTCCTTGTGAACTTGTCCAAAGTGTTAAAGACTTATTTTTTTATTAAGCCAGAGACAAGAGAATGGCTGCCCCTCATCTGACAAACTTGGGTAGGTCAGCTGTGTAAAGAGCATCTCTAAATACCTATTGGGAAGTTAGCAAGACATGAGGTAACACTCTTGATAGAAGGATGATGCCTGATAGTACTAAGCAGCCTGAAGCAAGGTTGGTAGTGCTTTTTAGCTCTTATGTATTCTTGTTCTTCTTCCTTGGAACAGGTTCTGAACTCTCGCATGCCATGCACGTATGAATGCAGCTGCTCAATTCACTGTTACATGTGTGGTCACTGTGTGCTACAACCACACTTGTTCCCAGTTTCCTATAGGAGAGTTGTTGTGGTTTAACTCCAGCTGGCAATAAGCACCACACAGCTGCTCATTCACTCCCCCTGGCTGGGACTGGGGAGAGAATCAGAAAAGTAAAAGTGAGAAAACTGATGGGTTGAGATAAAGGCAGTTTAATAGTGAAAGTAGAAGCCATGCCTGCAAGCAAAGCAAAACAAGGAATTAATTCACTACTTCCTTAAGGTGGAGGGGTTCATCCATCTCCGGGAAAGCAGGGCTCCGTCATGCATGACAGTTACCTGGGAAATCAAATAACTCTGACCATGTGGACCCCTCCCCTCCCCCCCCGCCCTCTTCTCCCCCTAGCTTTATACGCTGAGCATGATGTTGTGTGACACGGAATATCCCTTTGATCAGCTGGGGTCAGCTGTCCCACCTGTCTCCCCTCGCATCTTCTTGCGCACCCCCAGCCCAGTCCTGGTGGAGTGGGGTGAGAAGCAGAAGAGGCTTTGACTCTATGTATGAACTGCTCAGCAGTAACTAAAATCAACACTGTTTTCAGCACAAATCTAAAACATAGCCCCAAGCTATCTAGTGTGAAGAAAATTAACTCTGTGCCAGCCAAAACCAGCACAAGAATGCTTTTGAGTAGTGCTCTCCAGCATCTTGGAGGCATGGAAAATGTCATGGTAGCACAAAAACCAATGTGGATTTTAAAGTTGAAGTCTCTTCTTGCAAAGAAGCTACTTGGCATCATCTGTAGCTGGCAGTTTCCCTACTATGCATGTGCTGAAGTGCTAAAGAAACCAGGATATTAGATCTATGAGGAGATACTGAGAAAAACAAGCAAACAGAAATGTCTAATTATGCAATTCATAGAGCAGCAGGACCTATAGAGAAGATACTAATTTTTCACAGGTAAGAAACAAATTGACTGTAAGTAGATTTATTTTGAGACAATGATATGCATGAAGCAAAAAAATGCCACTTATAATTTTTCCTATATGAATGTGAAAGAAGAAAATGTACATACAATATCAAAACACAATACACTTGTGAATTTGACATAGCTAATACCGGGTCTTCATATATGAAGTGACAGCAAAATACCCTTTAGCTTCAAGAGGACAAACTCGGTCACAATGAAAATAAATTCTTGAAGTGATGGAAGCGTATTTCTTGAGAAGAACACTCTGATGGCTTAGATTTGGAAGGAGAGGAAAGCACCATAAATTCAAATCTGCATATAAGAATTGTTACAAGGAGCTAGGTCTAATGTGGTATCACCTTTACCTGTAGTGAAAGCCTGATGGAGACATGTATGATAATGTGTTCCTACTATTTTTTGTTTCAGGATTGGTAGAAGCTAATTTAATTGATATTCACCATCCTTTCCTGATCCATATCTATGTAACTATCCTATATTTGAGTTATTACTTAATTCCTTAAGAATTATAGGGCTTTAGAAGAATCCCCAGAAATATTCCTGAAGCACCAAGAGAGAAAGGGCAAAATAATTTTTTTTTTCTTTCAAAGGCCCTAGGGTTGTTCTGGGAGCTCAGAGAAGGCAATACCAATGGATAGGATGGTTTTAAAGGAAGAAGAAAAAAGCTTATTTGTCTTTAGATCCCTTGGTAGTTGACAAGTCATTTAATCTATACTTAACCTGTGTTTCTCAAATAGAAACGCATAAAATAAAATCCAGTAGTGAGTGTAAAGCATCTGAGTATTAGTTTGTTAAAAGGTAAAGGTCTATTTGAATGTGATTAATACTTTTAGCAACCTTAATGTATTGTATATAAGCCATGTAAGCAACTAGGTGGTCCTATAATTCATCAAGTACAGTAGTCTTTGCTATCCTAGAGCAGCTTGGTATAGATTTTTAGAGATATTGGATCATTTGTATTACTCTAAGGATAAATGGCAACATTTATCATAACTTCCTATTTTTATTTTGTAAATCTTTCAATACAATGATTGAATAACACTTTGAAATATAACAATTGTAAATCCTAGATATTGTTTGAATTGTAGAGTTATTTTACACTGCCCTGATCAAAGTAACAAATATCATCAATAGATTTACACAACATGTGAACATGTGCATTCAAGGAGGCCATTAGAATACAGCATTCATTTTGAAAATTATTGAGATAGTAATGTATCGTTCACTTATAGACAAATTCAACATTGAGTTGAATTTCAATCAAGGCTGCGAAAATACTTGGTATCCTTTTGAAACAAGAAATTGTGCCATCCCTGGAGTCTTGCAATATTGTGCATAGACAGGAAACAGCATATTAACATGAAATTTCCATCTTTTTTTTGCACTTAAATGAAAAGCATCTGAAGCTAGTTCATTCAACAAAACAGTGATTTGAAACTACTTTACAGAGCTCACTTGAGGCAATGTGCTCTTACTAGTTCGTTGTAAATATGGATTATGGAGACCACTGAAGATTTTTTCATATTTAAATTATCAGTAGTTTTATTTTCTTGTATTTTACCTGGTTGACTAGAGAAATAAAATTTTTCTGACTGTCTTCTGGTTTATACAAAATATAGTTAATTAAGACACACTATACTTTCTCCCCAGAGTCAAAGTATAATGTTCAGCTGGCCGACTTGCATGAATAATCCGTCACTGTGAATGATTAATTTAGAAGACAAGCTATGGTAATTGATGCAAGCTATGGAAGTGCTTAGGGAAATCACTTTTCTTGTTGGTAAAATTTTTAATTTGTTTTAGAATATTTCTGGGCCTGAGTAGTGTTGGGCTGTAGCCTCTGAAACAAATTCACCTGAGATTAACTGTTTCTATGGGAATGTGATCTTTTTCTTGGTTTTGAGTAAAAATCTGAATACTTTTGTTCTGAAAAACTATGAAAATTGTAAGACTTAACCATGGGTTAATCTTGTGCACATATACTGGATGAACCACTGTTTAAGTTTTGGAAGTTTCTGGTTGAAAGGCCTGGCATAGTGATATTAGCACTAGCCTTTATGTGGTAAAAATGCCTTTCAAAAATCATGACATTATTTTGTCTGGTAATGCAAACATGGATATCAGCACCAGTACATACTGTGTAACTTGGAATTTTGACCTTCCTATGTTCTGATACGTTGGAAGTGGTTACCTGATGAGTTAATAGCATGTTTCTGCATATCAAAGGCTGGTGATATGCATATTTTGTTGGAAGATGTACGCTTGAAGATAATTTAGCACACAATTCCTGGTGTTCGCTTATATGTTAAATTATACTGTAACCATCATGTCTGTATGGCAGGAAAAGTTACAAATTTTGGGGTTTTTTTGTAGGAATGTCTTCACTCTACTCAATTGAAATATTAAGGTTTGCTATTCTCCAGTGATACATACCAATTTATGATTATTTTGTCTGTCTTCAAAACAAGAAAAATGGGTCTAAGTCAGTATTTGAATGGGAGTCTTTCTCTTGTATTCCCTCTCATGAATCTTCCATGTGAGATCACTACTCATTAGGTAGCTGAAGTCCTTTTCAGCACTGTTTTGCAGTGTCTAAGAGGGTACATAGTTTTATGGATCTTAAAATGGGGCCATAGAATGTATATGGGTGGAGATATACATACAGATGTACACTATGTGTCTTTATATGTATAGTTTTCAGAACATGTTTGATGGAGAAAGTGTGTGCTGTGTATGAGGAACTTTGAAACTCACTCCTCTAGTTCATCTGCTTTACCATGTCACAGTCAACTCTCTTGACTCCTGATGTGCTTGTCTAACCTTCCCAACGGTATCTAGTGGATGTGGTAGACCTAGAGACCTCCTTAGGTAACCTGTTCCAGAGCTTCCATGTCTTTGCCAGCAAAATGCTGTGGTTAAAGTCCAGCCTGATGTTTTGTTACTACAATTTAACTCTTTTTGTCCCATCCACTATGTGCACACAATCAGAATAGTATTTTAATTCCTTTTTTTTTTCTTCTGCCTTCATGATTGATATCAAAGATAGAGATTGGAATAAAACATCCTCAAACTGGCAAAATTTGAGCTTTTAAATCCATGTTACTTTTGTATTTGGCTACTTCAGGTGAAATCATTGTTAGCCAAATTAGGAAATAAATATGTCTTTATTCATAGCTGGACTGGTGTCACAGTCAAGCTTAGGAGACAGTTTAGACATAGAAGATAATTCTAGTTTTTGAAAGGCATTGCTTGAGAATATAAGCATTTGTTTCACAGTGACCAGCTCTACCTCTTTGACAATCCATTATCAGTATCATAAACCAAATACACTGAGACATCCACAGTTTGATCAGGATGTTATGGGAGAAAATTCTAGTATGCATTCCTGGATAAAGTAAACTGAGCAGTTGTTAGAGTGATGAGTTGCCGATGTCAAATGGGAGGTGAATATGGTTGCAGTTCCCTTCCTGAAATAATTCAGCAGAAACATGGTGGTGAGACCTATGAAAACCTGAACAACTTGAAAACTTTGAGGTAGGTAGTGCTCTAATTTTGTAATGTCATGGTCTATGCAAACAGGTTAAACTAGTAGAACCCTTAAAACAAGTACAAGGAAATGTTTGTTTAGTAAGGGCATAGTAAAAATTTTTTCCTAATGCAGACTCACTGAATGGGAGTGTAGGCAGCATTTAAGGCTAGGGATCAGCTGTGGCTATTCAGGCTTGTAATTACAGCTGTGATAAGTGTGTTTTCAAGTCTTGCTGCACTGAGAGTTTTCTTAATCCATTATTTTACTAGGCCTTTCATTGCCTCTCCTAGTACATTGTAACAATTCCTGAAACCCCGTGAATCATGAAAAACAAATGGTATGCTATTAATTTCTGGCTATATAGAGACATAAATTTAAGTCTTACCTAGGCAAGTGCATGGTCATGTTTGACATTATTATTATTGTATTTAGCAGCTACAGTAAGTGTACAAATGTTACAACTCTACATGAATTGTTTAAAGTCTAGCTTTTTAATTTAGCATTGGTGAAAAAAAAGGTGTAACAAACTTTTTTTTCATTATTATTAATAGGCTTGGTTCCTGCAGAATTTGTGAGCTAGAAAAGACGTGTCCTGTTTAAGGTTTAGTGTTTGCTGCAAGTGGCTTCTCTATATTTTTGTGAAATAAACACAAAGCTGATGTCTCAGCTGATTATTGTTTGATCTTTAAGCCATGCAGAAATCCATGCTACTGAATGTCAAACAGGATTGGACTCTTGGTACAGCTGAGATGCTTTTACCTGTACACAGGCTTTACTGCTTAATGCAACAAATCTTTAGGCATTGTTCTTCACTTAGGGGGCCTTTATTTTCTGCCTTAGACAACTTTGAACAAAGAAGAAATAAGCTTAAGAACTTTAGGTGGATAATTCCATACTGTAAGTAATGCCACCCCTTTAAATTCTGTATGTGTGCCTGCCTGCTTTTCTCCCTCTAAGAGGTGGGGTAGCTGTGATTTTAAACAGTATCGTATGTATCACAGTGATAAACTTTATCCGATGATGAGACAAAGGTGCAGAGGTCTACAATCTAGTTTCTCCAAGGTGTACAGCTGATCTCTGTGTGCTTCTTCAGGGATTAACAGATTACTTGTGCAATTAGAGATGAGCTTTTGCCCATTTACACGTTAGGGTGTACTTGGATCCAATAGCATAACTGTTTTGCGGTGAATAACTAAAATAATGTGCATACTTTGGGCAGCACTTTGCATACAGCTGCACCAACTCCAGGAGGTCTGTATGAGGCAATGCATTCTGATTGATTGTTGGCTAATGAGTTTGCTGCTGAGATATATTGATTGAAAATTAAAATGTCTTTTCTGCTATGGTTGTGTTAATGGAACTGGTTGGCACAGACTGGGTCTAAATGCCTTTGAGGTACAGCTCTCCACCTTGTCTATTTAACAACTTAGTTTTAACATAACAATTGGATAACCTGTGGAAAGCTTGAAAATTGGGATCTTCTATACAGGCACAAGTATTAAGGTTAGCCTATTTAGTTTTCAAAGCCACGCTAATTAAAAAGATTAACCTAATTTTTAATAATAGCGTGTATATTATCCACTGATGTAAAATATTAGATGTGCATGAATCATATAACACAAAAAAATGGGAGTAGTATTATGATCTCTCTAACAAAAGGTAGAATTAATAATAAATTGCCATAGGAAATATGGATACACCTAAGGCTTGCAGGAAAATGGTCTATTTTTGGGAGGGGGAGACAATGAGGTTTCAACCTTCATTTTTCATTCTGGGTGTTGGAAATGGCTTGATTAGTTTCTATAAGGCATAGGAGTTTCCAAGTTAGAAAAAAACAATTTAAAAATCTTAAAAAAAAAAACAAACCACAAAAAACCCCCCCATAAAAAACCCAAAACCAACCAACCATAAAAATCCAAACCACCCTTTGTAAAACATACCACAAATGTGTTCATATAACCACTGGGAGATTGTGTAGATGTGAGCTAGTGAACAACAGAAGTGGGCTCTTCAGTGCTTCGTGATGGCTCTTGTTCGTGTGAATTGCTTTAGCATTTAGAATCAGATCTAATATGATACAAACTTCTCTGGGTGGGAGAATAAGCAGGATTAAAACAAATTCAGCTCCCTGCATGTGGTGTTTAAATGTGTCATCATCGGGGGGATACTTGGAACAGAATCAGTTCTCATAAACACAAACCAATGAGGCTTGAACAGTGATCCGTGGAAGTGTGCTTCAAGGCCAGATTCCACTTTCCAGGCTCAGCTTGAGTACTGGACTCTAAGCTGAGCTGTTTTGTCGATGGTGAGCCAAGAGGGATATATCCACAACTATAGGTCTCCAAGCCAGCATAAACAAAACTATTAGAACAAAGATGTGAATTTATTTTTTTTTCTTTTCTCTCAAGTAAAATGAGCCTTGGTTTTTGCCTCTAACTGCATGCAGAAGCTGTGTTTCTTTGGTTGTTGCGTATCTTTTGTTGTGGATAAGATACCTGCACAGCAGGGATTGTTTGTTTCCTCTCTGCCTTTCCGTTTCCAACTTTCCCATTTATCCCTTGAAACTGCTGCTGTTCCAAATATTATCTCTGAACAATTTCAGTAACACATGCAGGGCACTGAATTTGCTTCTTTTCTTCATACCCTGCCAGCTCACCCAGTTTGAACAGTATGAGGCTACTTCTGTTTCTTTTTTTTCCTTGAGCTGGTAAATTCATGGAAGCTTAAGAAGAGGCAATAAGGAGGAAGGACTTTAATGATGATTCGGAGGAAAAAAAAAGTGAGGATTTTGGTGGCAATTCTGTCCACTATGCCACACTAGCTGGTTTTATCTCCTGTCCAGATACTATGTGCTCAGTTGCCTGTATTGGTGTCTGTAATCATGTCTGTAATCAGGCAGATGCCCTGGTTGCTTTCCTCTTTAAAATAAAATAAAAAATTGCAGAGCTGCTCTCAAGGGGAAGCAATATAAAACTGAAGTTCTGGAATTGAAAAAATCATGAAGATAAGAGAGAAAAGTTAAAATGCTTGAAAATATATAAAAACTACTAGAAGAGTAGCCTAAGAGGTGAGAATTGGCATTGGCCTTATGGCAGGAGTAAGTTCTTCTGAATGTGGCCTCTCCATGCTTCTCACTCCTTTAGTGATATCAGTGATCAGCATCCTTCACATCAGAAAGAAATTCTCATCATATGCCTTGTTTGGAGCTTTCCACTGTGTGAAATACAGAGTGAAAAATCCTGCTACTAGCTGAAGTTTGCATCCAGATTGTTCTGTAGTATTTAGGAAAAAAAAGTCTTTGTTTTGTAACAGGTGTTACGATGTTATCTTAGAGTAATATTTGAAGTGGCAAAGCTTCCATAGTAGTGCTATATTATATTAGTTACTGGTTTTGATGAAATTAACTTTTTCCTTGACTCAGTTTTTCTGGTTCAGAAGTAAACACCTTCTGAGTGACCCTTCTTTCTCATCCTTTGTCTCTGAAGTTTTTGTGCAAGACGAGCTTTACAGGCTGTTTTCATTTTGGTTTTTGTACCAACTGTGGCTCTGTTGGGCAGGCGGAGAGCGCTTGCCAAAACGGCTCTTTCAAGTGGTTTGACAAACAGCCTTTCATAGGTCCTGTCCAGCTTCAGCTGCTGTGCCAGGACAGCTCTATTAACGGGATGGTAACGGCCTGGCCGCCTCTGCCAGCGCGGTGCCCTGGCTGGCTCCAGAGCTGCTGCCAGCGGGGAAGGTGCCAGGGCTGCAGGGGCGGCTGGGGGAGCTCTGCTGGCATGCTGCTGTGCTCAGAGTTAGTGTGGGCCGGCGTTTGGTACTATTCTGTTGCTGGCTGTCAGGACTGTGGCTGTCATCTAAAGCAATCTGATGTATGCAGTTGCTTCTAAGAGTAATTGTAGCTGGCTGGAAGCTCACCAATGGCTTTGGCTGCTGCGATCTTGCATCTTCTCTATAAAAATGGGACATGAAGCTGAGAAGCAATAGAAAAACAGTGTCCGTGCATTATAAGTAACAACCCTTGTAATGGTGAATTGGTGTTTGTAATTAATCAGGGTATAACATCTACTTTTAATGCTAGGGTTAATTGGTATTTTTTTTCTAAAGCAATCTGTATATCTTATTACAGTGCTCTAAGAAACTAATTCTGATCTAAGTAGTGTTAACATAAGTAAGCAATAACTCTCTCGGCAATAGAGACATTACCTAAATGTAGATGGAGCCCAATGTTGATTGCAAGTCTGAAGCCAATATTGTTTTGTAGGAAAACAAGCTGTTTTGTATGTCAGACTTGTATTCAGCTTATGAAGGGATAGACTCCTTTTCTGAAATCCTGATACATTTTAATTAACTTTCTTCATCTTCTTGACATAGCTATATCCATAGCCTGATCTTTTTTCTTCTGAAGTCCTTGTGAAGGCAGCAGAACAGTGTATTGAAGAATTAACTTCTGCTTTGAACTTTTGAAACACTGCTTCACAGCTAATATGTACCTTGTCTGTTTAGTTATTTTGCGATGATTTAAAGGCTATCATTCTTCCATGCATTTTGTTATAGATGTTTAAAATTTTTCCCAAGTTGGCTTTTGAAATGCATTCAGCAAGTCTCCAAAGAGAGACTTTTGATGCAGTATTTTCTATTCCTATGAATCACTGAATAGTGAAGGGCACCTGTTCTGTTTTTGTTTATCCCTAATTAGTTCTGTCCTTCAGTTGTCTAACTTTTGAAGGTTTAAAATTGGCTGTGAGAGCTTGTGTAATGCCAGGCAAAGTATATAGTCTAATGTAACATATCTCAAGTGACTTTATGCATAAACACAGAGTTGCAAGGAGTGTATGGCACTTGAAACATTGTATTCCAAACTCACTTGCTGTAAATGCTTTTACAGGATGTATTAATATTTTTTTGGTTCTGCTGAAACTGTGATATCGTAATGCATTACAGCAATGTCTGTGACATAAGTGACAGCTTTCATCACTTATAAAACTATGCTTCAGTACATGCAGTAAAGTCGCCTTTAGACTTAAACTGCAATGATTGCATCTGGCAGTAGCATATGGTGAAACTTAGCTGCTGCCCTTATAATTAAATTATAGTTTGGAGCTTGCTTCTGGGAACTTGCTGATCAACTGAATTTCACAGTAAAATAACAGAAATGTGACCTATTGTAAGTAAGGGAATTTGCAGTACATGCAAGAGCAGGCAAGAAGTTGTTCTTGTGTCCAAAATAACTGATTGCAGTGTGCCATCTCTGCTGCTTCTGAAACAAAGTGACTGCTACAGAATCGCATCACACCCTTCCTCTCCCTTCTTTCCCAAACCACTCTATGGAAATCTGAGGGAAGAAAAATAATGCTACTATCTTGCTCAGATGGTTGCCCTGTGAGTGGAATACTACGTTGGCCTTTTTGTTAGAAAGAAAAAAAAATCCAAAAATAGAATTTGTCAAAATTGGTTTTTGAAAGCCTCTGACTAAAACCAGCTCCTGTGTCTAGGCATTGTCCCTCCTTCCCCAGTAAAATCCAATGGGGAGGTTCCTGCTGCTGGCACTCAGGTGCCTCAAAGTTGCCTTAACTTCGACCTATGTGGAACTTTCTGCTTGTGTCTTGACTTGTTCTTGTGGGAAATCCATCCATTTCACTTCTGAATAGAAGAAGATGCCCCAAATTTTAAACTTGCTGCAAAATGTGAAACAATGAAGTTCAGATGCAGTCACTGTTTTGATGGTATATTAAGCTTTAATTTGTTAGTCAAACAGTATACACAGAAAGCTGTCTGATGTCAAAACAAGCATAGCTGATGCTTCTGAAATGGAATGGAGCACACAGATTCTTTCAGCCAGTTCCACTCTTGTCGGTAGTAAATCAAGGTCAACATCTTCACTGTAAGACCAATGTGCATGGGAGCGACCTCATTCAGAGCAGTGTACAGGACTGACAACCCTCCCTGAAACATAAATGTAATACATGTAAAAAAAATCAATCTATGCCTGATTAAGCTGCTTCTATGGGACTTGACAGTAGATCCCCTCTTTTGATGTGTTGAAAGCAGATCCAATGTCATATTTCAACCTCTAGCCTTGAAGCTCTCCCCAGTCAGGCTTTGTGGACCTTCTCAGAAGGGCTACATGCACAGCCCCCATTCTTAGCCTTTAGCCCAAATTCTCTGACACATCAAATTTTCTTCTTCACAGAGCTTGTTTGTTTTGTTTTCTTATTTATAGGTTTTGCTTTGTGGGGCACATTGTAGCTCCACAAATAAAAACACTCTGCCAAACAATTTCTAAATATTTTTTTCTTCTAGACACAAGAAACAAATAGAGAAATTGTATATGGAGCCTTACAATTGTAGGCCTCATAGTTGTAGTCTTTGAAATAAGACCACCTTTGCTTAATTGTCTAGACATGGATTTCAGTGTTTGCTTTAGGCTGTTCAAATTTAAGTAGTTTAGACGTGTCTTCTCAGCATCTCTTTTTATTTTTTAATTGGAGCTGAGGGATTATGCTTGAGGAAGCTCAATTAAGACAACTTTGGCTTGCATAATTGCCTCAGCAGGTTAGTGACTCAGTGCCAAGCTCCATGAAAGTTTTAAAACATTTGAGATTTAATGGTAGAAATTGTCAATATGAAAGTTTCCAGTGTACCATTTTCCTTTCAGGTTTTCTAGAAGCTGCTGGTGTTATGGGGTCATTTATAAAATAGAAATACAGAATCCTGAGGGGCATGCCTTGCTGTGTGTTGGAGTGCAAGGTTTTGGTATGGTCCAAATACTTCTTATAGAATAACTTATCTTTGTCTTAGTCACTGTATACTAGAGGTTTAAATACCCCAGTATTTAGTATATTGTTATTGTGTTGCTTTCTGATGAAATTAACCTCAAGGTTTCCTGCTCCAGAAGGCAGTTACTCTGTAATTGACAGATGGTGATAAAATCCCATAACTGTATTACTGATGTTTGTGCAGATTGAAATATGGATGTCATTGCACATCTCTGAAACAAACAGATCCAAACAAGCTTAATGACTTTAGATGTGTCTGTAGAATCTCTGTTTGACAAGGTCATATACTCACATAAGCTAAGGATAAACATTTTTTGCAACACAGAAAATGTAAATATATACCCTAATATGAAGGAGTTGACTTGTTGGCTAAATGTAACACACATCATAGGTAGCATTTATGTGCCTGCCTGGTATCAAGAGGCACATGATTGTCACCACTTCCGATAACCAAACTACTTCTAATAACCAAAGTACTTTGTAGATAGCTTCATGTACTGCTTGCGCTGTCCACGATAGCCATAACTTAAAACATTTTATGGACATCTAGTTATTTTCCCATTTCCTTGGCTACATTCTTCTGGCTACAGGTAATAATACCTTATGAATTGCATATCTGTTGCTTTGAGAATTGGTACTTTCATTTACCTCCTATCACCTTCAGGCAGGCCCTCCTGTATCCCAGCTCCATGTGTTAGCATGCCGTAGGGCATTGTGTAAGTAGACCCTTATAGCAGTTGGTAGGATGGAGATTTCCCATTTAGATGCTTTTTTTGCAGTGGTTAGCCTTTGCACTGCTGTCCCCTGTAGACCTGTCTGCTTTCACTTGTTATGTAAAAGAAATTATTTTTCAGGTTAAGTCAACTCAGGTTATAGCCCTGGTTCACAGTAGGCATTCTGGCAGTCCCCTTGCCAGAGGGAGAGAGTAGCTGAATGAATGGGAGGAAAAGGACAATGAACAAAGTAAGCAACTGATGGGAGGAAGTACTGTATTACTTCTGTGGGATTTGACGGGAGGTAAAACCATGTTTCAGGTGTGAGAACAGTAATGCCAGCTGGAGATGCAATTTTTGTCTGATCTTTAAATAAATAAAAATCTGAAAGGTTGGATTCCTGGATGAAGCAGAAAGGAATGAAAAAAACTATTCTTGTATTGTTCTGCAGTACAAACTGATCAAGTGGATTTGTTAAGAATCTTAAGATTTGTGGTAGAAGCCATGTTCCCTTGTTGTTGCAGGGCAGCATGCCCAAGGCAAGCCTGAACCAGTCCAGGAGCTCTTCATAAGCACTGTGCCTCCTGTGCACATCCTTCAGGGTAGCCATGACAACCACCGCCTGGTCCTGCTGAACAGCTAATGATCTTGTTAACTGCTCAGTGCATCTCCTCTGCTCAACTGGTGTTCACTGGTTTCTTTTTGGATGGAAAGTTGTGTTGATTTTCTAAATTATTCATACTAGTTATGTAGTCCCTTCCTCTTTCATATTGTGTTGTTTTGATAAGGTTGCCACCAAGAAATGATCTAGAGTAAAGGTGCCTGCGGCAATTGTCATGTTTACTAACTGGCAAAACAGTAGTGGCTGAGTTTCACCAAACTTGTCTATTCTTTCATAATTAATCTGTCACAAACATGATACAATTGTGGGTGGGTTTGAGGGGAAGGAGGAGGTACCCAGCTCCTACTTAGTGGTTTTTTTTTCCTTTGATCAGCAGGGCTTTCTCCCTAAGTAAATTCATCACTTGCTTTAAAAAATTGTTCTGCCAGACTGCTGTCTGTTCCTGCAGATGCTCCTCTTTACAGAAGAGAATGTAATCAGTCCTGTTACCACACTTGCTTTTCTCCCCAAGCTTTTCTTTTATACGCTGATCAGAAGACAAGGAAATTTTTTCTCGTTTGTACTTCCCACACCTTTGGTATTCATCCTGCATATAGCCAAGAGTGATCTTGAAGGCAACTAATCTTAGTTTAGTCTCTGTGTGCTGAGGAACTAGGGCAATGTATCACAGTTTTATTTTGTAGGTTTTTAAAGCCAGAAATGAGTTTCTTTATAAAACCCACAGTCTGTAACCATGTAAAAGACAAGGAAATTATAACCCCTTTTTTCAACCTGTCTGGCATGCACAATGTACTAGAATTCAATCCTTAATTGAATTTTTGGCACCTTCCTACACTGAGTCCAATACTTGCTGTCTCAAAATTCACAGTACTTCATGTCTGTGAACTCAGTTTGAGTTTGTTGATATGATATCACTCAAAATATCTTGGCTGACAGAGGATGCTTGCCCCTTTTGCATTTTTCTGAAAGCATATGTAACAAACTGAATAGTTCAGAGTTTGTGGGTGTGAGGGGGCGATGTTGTTCTCCTTCCTCTTAGTCATTCCAGCCTTATGCTTGGGGAAAGGCGAGAGCTATAGTTAATCAGTCCTGTATTCTAGTCTATGAATGTTATTCTTCAAACATGATTAAAACTGGTGTTCCTTTTGCCTGTGTTGAGGAGTACATCTCTGCTGGCCACAGAGCAAACACATAGGAATGCTTCCTTTACACTGAGCTTGTTGTGACCTGTTGTGGAAATGTGGTAGGCTGAATTTCAGGACTAATGAAATCTTTACAGAAAGTTTCTGAAATTTTGAATGAAAAAGTTTCCTGGGAATTGAACTAGTGATGACCTCAATGCAAGTACATACTGAACAACATATATCTGGAATCTCGTTTTTTATTGTTTTAAGTAAGTGTGAGGGAAGTGACAAAGAACAAGAAAATATCAGAAACGGTACCTTTCTTTTAAGTTGTTTCCAAGAAACCCTTAAACTCTGTATAGAATAGTGTCCAAAGGCAAAAGAAGCTCCCAGACAAAACAGGCAAGAAAAGCATATTGTAAGGAGAGTATTTGTCTCTTTGCACTGATTCTTTGATTGCCTGGTAGGAGAGAGTGGTGTTCATTAATCAATTAAGATAAAATAAAACAGAACTTAGATTCTGTCTGAGACTGACCCTCAAATGAGAAATTCATGTCTTTGGTCTTGACATCTGTATGATTGAGAAGTGAAAGTAATTTTAACAGCTTTTTTCATTCATATAGGTAGCCAATAAATCCAAAATGCATGCGGCAACATTTGAAACTGGTGGTTCTTTGTTTTGTTTTTTTTTTAAACATTCTTCAGTTAGGACCTTAACTCCTTTTCAGCTGCTGCGGTGTTATTAAACTAGATTTCAGCTATGACTAACTGTACTGCTGGTGACTCTATGGAAGAGTCTAAAAAGACTGACTAAAAAGTTTGATGACACTCATGGGAATTGTTTAACTTCCTGGACGTACATTATATAATGTTCAGCTTCATTTCCTTCACTTAAAGTATGTTTGAGAATAAGGGTACAGTCAGTTTTAAAAATGCTCTCCTTACTGCTGTGGATACAAAACTGAGTGCCCTCGACTCTCACTGAAGAGAGATGCTGAGAACATGCTGCACCGTAATAAGTGCTCAGCTCTTCATTGGATTGAGACCTGCTGCATAAAAAGGCATGAGGAAGCATAAAACCAAAAGTAATATAGCCTAAAGTAAGGCAGAATCAGAGAAGCAGTAACTGTTATGACTAGAATGATAATTAAGAGCTGGATTCCCAGTTGTCAGTAGAACAGTGTACACTTCTACCTGAAGTGCAAGAAGAATTGGACTAAAAAACTTACCCAGACATCTCAGATTAGACTGAGAAGATTAGACCATTTTCCCATTGGCTGGCAAGGCTCGATGAGATGTCTGTTCTCTTTTACAGCCTTCTCCCCACTGACCGTCTCCCACAGATTTTTCAGTTTGCTTTAAAACATCTTCCCTTACGTTATACTCTTATTTGTGCATTGTGAGAATTAAGATATTTATGAAAGTATGGCTGAGAGCACTTCCAGCAAAAGAGCTGGTCTCATCCTCAGCTTATACCTGGGTGCTCATTCCCTCCTCCCTGGCTCTCTTCCTTTTCCCTGGACATGTATATGGGGAACTTCACTGTGAAATCTATTAGAAAACCTCTCTAGACTAAGAGTGGCGTGGAAGGAGCAGGAGGGGAAATCTAAATTGTTTGGCTTAACTTCATTTCTACTGGGAACTTTAATTCTGCACAGCTTAACCTCTTGTATTGTCATCAGTGGGATTTAAGCATGTATTTTAAAATTAAGTTAAAGTTTGTTACTTTGTCTTGTGAGAGCGTTTTGGTTTAAATCTTATTTGTCCCATCTATGTACTTTTTCTGTTTTCTGTCCACTTAAATAATTAAAAATATTATAATTTGATTATTTCACATGAACAGCTTTTCCAGAGTGGCCAGATGACTTTGATTTATATATAATTTGGTTTTTTAGCATTGTTCGATACCAAATATTATATTATCATTCAAGTAGTCTAACCTACATGTTAAACACTTCATTAAGATGTATAAATTTCCCCTCTCCCTCCCCCCTGCGATTTTTTTAAGCCTATCTGGCAGTAGCACATATGACAAAGATCAGTGATGGAGCGCTGAGTAGCTTCATCTGCAACTGAAAGGCTGGGGAAATTTCCTTTTTTAAAATTGAAGATAATCTTTGGTCTGTTGTAACCATGTCAGGTCTCAAAGGGAGCTCAAACAGTTCTTGATACAGGGGGGAAAGCTTAGCTAGCTGAATAATTGCATCTGCATTGAGCAACACAACTTGTCTGCTTAGATTGGGTTGTGAGATTCTCCGTATTTGCAGGCCAGTTTAAAAGCCACGGTGATGCTTTGGGTTCATCTTCAACAAAAGAAAGATGAGCTTCTGCTTATCTATTTGTTCTTAGTGCCTTTTTTTGACACTGCTATAGACCCCCTGCCTGATGTAAGTTTATAAGCCTTTCTCGCCTTGTACAGCTCTTAGGATGAGAGACTAATACCTGGGCTCGATCGATCACAGTGATGTGCTGAATGAAATCTTGTGTTATGTAACATGAGGAGAGATGTGTGCTCTTTTTTTTCTTTTAAATAAAGAAATCTAGAATGCCCAGAAGCATAAAGACAACGGAGAAATACAGTTATTTTCTGTAACAGACCTTAATATCCTTAAACCCATAATTAATAAATGGATAGGTTAAAAAATTAACTCCTATTAAGCAGTTAATAACCACTATTAAGAAACTTGGGGAAACTTGGGGAAGTTTGTGGTATGTTGATAATGTTTTGGACAATAAAAAGATTGTCTCCGTCTTTATGAAATAAATAGTGATGGTCATGGCTCAGGCTGAAGTGTTTTCCATTGGGCAGCAGTGATGTGCTGGATAGTTAGTAAGTGTACTGAAATATTTAGCCATCAAGTAATAAGCACAATACGGTGCTTTAGGCTTATATGACTTATTCTGTGCCATTCTTAAATAGAATAAGAGCCTTCAGTGGAGATTTTTGATGTCTTGCTAAGAATCAGAGAAAGAACCAGATAGTAGTCCAGAGAGATTGAGTGATGCCAGCATAGGGGAAGGCTTATTAGAAATTGAGGAAAGGGACATATTTCATACATATATGGAAGCAATCATCAGAAAGGAGATGTGGGGCAGAAGAGAAACAAAGCTCTGGCTACTGCATTGCACTAAGAGCCTGTCCTTTTCCCCTGAAGCATGTGTGATTGCTGCACCCGTTCATCTATTTAATTTTCTCAGGGTGAAATAAACAAAAGGCAGATCCACAGCTAGGGGACAGGAAGAATCTGAAGTGGTGACTGTCTCGGTTGCGGCCAAGGCACATATGTGTACCCTGTTTCTTTTTATATTTTCTCATCTATAAAATGTGAGTAATAATGCTTAAATTATGTATCATTCAGAGTGATATGAGTTAATTAGGTAATGCTATGTAGTCTTTTGAAGATGAAATATGTAACATAAATGTTTTTTATAAAACTTACAAAGGGTGTCTGTGTCAGGTCTATAGAAGCCCATGGTAACTGCAGGTACAGGAGAGCTGCAAAGCATAAGGCAGAGACACTTGGGCTGGCTGCATGCAAATGGACTTCAGTCAAGCAATAGAATAGCACATTCACACAAATTTGTCCTGTGCTGACAAGCCCTGCAGACTGGCCCAACAACATGTAAACACTTCTGGACTGAAGCTTTTAGTCTTGTACTGTCTAATCTACTATTTCAGGAATCTTTGCTTTGTTATGTGTTATAGCTATTCCCCAGTAGCAAAGAGAAGGAATTTAAATGGGAGCTGCTTTGGCTTGGTATTTCTGACCCAAGACCCTTGGCAGTAATGGGTCAGATGCCAAGGTAGCATGAAATTTAAAGGAAAAAATTGAAGGATGGAGACATAGGTACACTGCTTCAGGAGCTGGAATTTTAATATCGGTAGTTGTGCAATGAGCTAAACTGGGATAGAGTGAGAACTCTTGTTTACTGAAGCATTTTAGCAAAGCTTAGAGGATGGATTAGTCAAAGCATTAGTGCTAACTCTTTTTTCTATTTAGTTTACTTTTCTGTTTCCCTGTTAGGTCTCTTTTACTTTATCATCTAAAGATCTTTCAGCAGGTTTTGTCTCTTAGCTAGCGTAATTATGAAACTTTTCACCATTATTTACTAACAAAAGGGATTTCATTTGGTAACTAAGGCATGATTTATTTTTCTTTCAATGAATTTTTGGCTGCTTGCCATGTGTTTTGCAGCAGAGCAACATCATGGTACATTTCGTTTGTCACTGGTGTCAGCAAGCGCTCTTACAGTGCTTGGAATAGTTTTACCAGTTTGGGGCTTAGAGTGACTTAGATGAATAAGTTGCATTTTACTGGAAGGTCAAATGAAAGAAATGTGTATTTGTAGGTCTCCTTGGTGAAAAAGTACAGAAATACATACCAGTTCCAGATCAGCATTGCTTAACAACAACAGCAAAATTAAATAGTAAAAGTAGGAAATGCATTGCTATGTCTTTGCGGTCTTTTTCTGTAGAAGTTGTGTTTTGTTAATCCAGTGCTGAAAGATTTTAAAAGGATGAAGTCACAAAATGAAGTAGGTTATTCTTTTGAAAATAGGTCATTACTAATATGTGTAATAGTTTCTCCTCCAAGTAAGTGAATTAGTCATTAAACTCCATAACTAGGGGTATTTCCCTCCACAGATTTAAGACTAAACGTTTATTATCCCTTTTTCTCTTGAGTTGAATCTTTTATTACTTAAACAAGATTAACTTATTTTCTCTAAAATTTATCTTGCAGATCTTAGAATCTCAAGACATGTATTTCCTTGGACTGTTGTCTTTGCTTGTTTTGCAAAGCAAAGCCTTCAAGACAAATTTTCCTGATGAAACCATTGCTGAGCTTTCTGTGAATGTTTACAATCAGCTGCGAGCTGCAAGAGAAGATGAGAATATTCTTTTCTCTCCTCTGAGCATTGCAATAGCCATGGGAATGGTAGAGCTTGGAGCCCATGGAACCACTTTGAAAGAAATTCGACATTCCTTGGGTTTTGACAGCTTAAAAAATGGTAAGTCCTTTTAGTCATGTTTTATTATGAGGCTTTTTGTCTTACAGAAACAGCTGGCAATGCCTGAACAGCGCTGAAAGTGGCCCTGTCTTGTCCCTGGGTTATTAGTCACTAGGCTTCTTGGCATCCTGTTTGATGGCCTGAGCATGCTGAAGCATGCTTCAGTGGATTCTGCGTAAGCTGACATGCTAACGTACAATCCTGGCTTGGGCACCTGAGTCTTAAGCAGTTGCAGTTAATTATTGATCTTGGATTCCATCTGCAAAATAATCATACCTTTGCCTCTAGAGTTATAGGAAGAATTTGAGGAACATCCTTTTTAGAGTTTATAATGAAACCTAGAAAGGAAAGCAGTAGTCTTAGCAATGTTGCTTTTAAGAAAGTATGAAAAATCTTAGTAATTTAACTGGAAATGTCTCTTACTTTGACACAACTTGTCTGGTTCTTGTAGGTAGAACCTGTAGGTTCTTTACCCTAATTCTGCGTCGCTTATATTCTGTCTGCATTGCATAATGTCACATACAGCTGTACAAGCCAATGTAGGAAATAGAAGCATGTTGGCTCTTTCAGCACAATATATACCACACATTCCCATCAGCCTGAGAAACAGGATGCATTTCTTTAGCAAAGAACAATGCTACCACACCATCTCGTTTGTAGTGTGGGATGAGCTAAGTCATGTGGTGGGATGTAGTGCTGTGCTGTGGGCTGCAAGTACCCTGTCAGTGCAACCAACTGTAATATGACTGCTAATGGAGCAGGTGAGTGAATGGCAAAAAATTACTTTGAAGAGGCTATTTCTATGAATTTTGATATCAAAGTAATTGGTTTGAAACCTGAATGGAATTTCTTATTTGTATAATGTACTGGACCTTAAGCCTTTAGTGAAAGGATCCAGGGGAGGAATTTCTGAAGACGTGTTCAACAGTATCACTGTACAGATGATGCCTCTCTGTGGAGACTACACCACATATTTAGTTCTACAGTTTGTCTCTAAAACATTGATAAATTATCTCTCAGCTATAATTGAAGAAGTTGATTGGAGCTGGGCTGTTCACTGTTCTTGCATATGAGTGATGTTCAGTGAAACTACTCCAATGATTTCTGCTTGGATTATATAATTGCATTCAATTTTTAAGTTCTGGGTTTTTTTAATTAGGAACTTCAGCTTCAGGTAGACATGGTAGACTACATCAGTAGTACAAGCTTCCTATCTTAAAAAAAACAGTTTTGATTCTACTCAGGATTCCTTATTACCCAAGGAAATTATTCTGTACTAGCCCATGCAGAATCCTGGGAAATTCTAGACCTTCTCTTTTGCAAAGAGTAGTGGAGAATTCCTTAGCTTCAAAACTTGAAGTTCATTCTTCCTTAAACAACTGCCTTTTAGGATGTAACAAAAATTCTCTTAAGGATTTGTGGTGGCAAGACATAAAAGTGTGACTTTTAAGAATTTAATTACTCTTTTGGTGTTGAAAGGATTGCTGTTAATAGCTTTGTCTGTGAGGGGATCCAAATGTCTAATTACGCTAATTATAGGTAGTAGAAAAAATAAGCTCTAAATATTATGTTCTGCCTTGTACATTGTTCTTTTAAGTCTGACGGTGTGTATAGGTTTAGAAACAAGTTTTAAACTTTTTTTTTTTGTAGAAAATGTCTTTGTTAATTTCCAGCAGAAAAAATCATGGAATAACTTTATTTTCTGAAACAATCTGTTTTTCTTTCCTCAGGTGAAGAGTTTATCTTCTTGAAGGAGCTTTCTGATATGGCTACTACTGAAGAAAGTCATTATGTTCTGAATATTGCTAATTCCCTCTATGTGCAGAATGGATTTCATATCAGTGACAAATTTCTGCAGTTGGTAAAAAAATACTTTAAAGCTGAAGTTGAGAATATAGACTTCAGCCAAAGTGCAGCTGTAGCTACCCACATCAATAAGTGGGTGGAGAATCATACAAATAGTAAGTCCACATGATTCTTTCATATACTTCCTGCAGTAAGTGTTTGTGTTTCCAAAGTTATACAGTGTTGTTGAATTGTTACCTTGGCTTTTGTCTGTTCCATTTGAGACTAAAGTATCTCCTCCCATAAAAAGAATTCTAGTATCAGCTCTTTGTGAATTTTTTTTTGTGCAGGGATGATCTGTCTTAAGTAATATTAGCCATTGCTAATCATATAGTAGTATCTCTCTGAATATTTTTTCCTCCTGACTATCTTGAAGTACCTGTAACATCTTGTGAAGGAGACTGTTTTAATGGCAGGCATTTTAATAGTATTTTAATATTGATTTTGGTATTAAATTACCAAAATAAAAAGATAAGCAGTATTGCTAACTGCAGAAAAGTTGTCTACAAAGTGGTGGTTGGCCTGTGCTTTGGATGTGTGGAATATCACTAGGTCTCTGAGGAACTCATAGATACAAGGACTGTAGTACATGTAGTGATAAGGTAACAGTTTTAAACTGAAAGAGGGTAGATTTACATTAGATATAAGCAAGAAATTCTTCACTGTGATTGTGGTGAGGCACTGGCCCAGGATGCCCAGAGAAGCTGGGGATGCCCCATCCCTGGAGGTGTTCAAGGCCAGGCTGGATGAGGCTTTGAGCAACCTGGGCTAGTGGGAGGTGTCCCTGCCCATGGCAGGGGGATGAAACTCGATGATCTTTAAGGGCCCTTCCAACCCAAACCATCCTGTGATTCTATATTGAGAAACAGAACACTAAGGAATACAAAAGAATATCAAACCCCAAAATCAGACCCTTTAATTTAATCTTTTCCATGTTGAGAGTGTAGTTAATTTTAGGAAGACTGTCAAGAGAGTTTCACAGCAAAAATTTGCAGCAGGGGAGTAAGCACAAAATTAGCAATGTAAATGTGCATATTCAGATCTGCATGATACGTAGTGCTTAGTTCCCTTGTGGAATCCCGAAGCTGTGACACTTTCTGAATACATGCAGATCTCAAGGTATGGCAGTGAAGTCAGTCCCCTGTTGTAGGGATCAAAGCCTAATCTCACTGTAGTTTATCTGGCATGCTCAGGAGATTGATACTTTAAGAGTAATTCAACAGGCTCTAACATCAGTTGTACCATTGTAAATATGAATGTTAACGCTCAGCAAGGAATTAACACATCACCATGTAGTCTGAGCATTTTAGAATCCATAACACTTTATGGAAAAACAACTCATATAATGCTTTTAATCCATTTTGGAAATAATCTGTTTTTTTTCCAAGGGAAATTGGCAGTAGTTATATTCATAATAGATTCTGCCCTTTACCTCAAGCTACATAAATAGAGGGAATGTAAGTGATGCAGCAGACTGCAGAGTTTTCAGAGAAATGTGGTATCTGTCTGAAGCAAAAGTGAAATTCTCTTTCTTTTAGAAAGAACAGCAAGTTCTCCTCCTTAGTACCTGCCACATGTACTAAGGGAGCTTGTAACGGTTGCCCTGGAAGGAGCTGTGCAGAGCTAACAAAGGCAGCTCTGGGTCTCTTAGCATTAGGTTGCGATAGTAACAGTCCCTCAGCCTACACTCTGGCCACTAGATTTCATCCTCTCCTGTCTGCTAGCTCTGATGAAGGAGGCTCATTTTCTCATTAGGAAAGGGGTACAGAAAGGCAGGTTTCCAATTCCAACATGTTAAGTGTGATGGGAGGATCGGAGCAGAAAACCTCACTGTCAAGGTTTTTTCGGCCAGAAAGATTTTTAATGTTTTACATTAGTGTGTTAACAAGATGTGGCTGAAAAATATAAGGGAATATGATGCACTAAATAGAAATGGAAAAAACTGAAATGTATTCCTTCTTAATTTTTCCTTTTTTTTTTCCAACCACAGAGAGTGACTATGGCAGTATGGGTCACATCTCATTTCTAAGAATGTTCTAGATAAATACAAACAGCAACACAGAAGAAATGCTATGTGCCCTACTATACAAAATTTCACACCTGTTAGTTGGTGTCATGCTCCAGAAAGCAGAAATAATCTGTTTTAAAGCATGGATTACAAAGTAATAATCAGACTGAGGAATGTCTTTATTTTAACACCTTACGCTGTCATGTCAGTTAAAAATAGAAGTGAGCGAGAAAGCTATCTGAAGTAGGCTGTAATTCGTCAAGAATAGTGACAAATCTGGTCAGTGCACCAGATTTCACAAACTTGAAATTATTTTGCTGAAAAGCAAGCCATTTAAGATGAGCCAAAGCAGGTAACAGACTGTTTTCTGATGTAAATGACTTTCTGAGGAGTAGGAGCAAAGCAGCTGCCATGCTCAGCTGACATACCTCCCATGAATAGAGCAGATGCTAGATGTTTTTTCTCTTTTGCTTTTCAAGAGCTAATGTCAGTGGAACAAATGCTGTGAATTTATGGGAGGGGGGAGGTTTATGATTAGTCCTTACTTTGAAGTCAGCAGGATATTACTGAAATGCTTCCTTTAAAATTGGCCCAGGTGAAGTTCCAGTGGGTATACTTATACACTTTAAATTAAGCACCCATTTAAGTGCTGCTTTGGATTGGAGCCAAAGTCTGTAGAAGTTCTGACCTTAAGAGGATAGTGCTGAACTGTATTATAGCACGAGTGTAAACATTCCTTATGTGACCCCTTTTCCACTTGGTTTCATTGTGGGGTATATTTAAGTAGTGATCAAGAAATGGTTGACTAACACGTACTTGATGGAAGGGTTTACGCACCTACACGTTATATTAGATTTACAAAACACTGGCAGTTTTACTTGAGATTTAATGAAACATCTGAATTGGAAATTACATGTTAGCAAAGCTTTTTATTTTCTTGCATTTTTCAAGCTGTCTTAAATTTTGATTTAATGCTCAATTTGACATGCAGACTGACAGTTGGTTTCCTTCTTAGATATGATCAAAGATTTTGTGTCTTCAAGAGATTTTGGTGCTCTAACACATTTGGCTCTGGTCAACGCAATCTACTTTAAAGGCAGTTGGAAATCACAGTTCAGACCTGAAAATACAAGAACTTTTTCTTTCACTAAAGATGATGAAAGTGAAGTGCAGATTCCAATGATGTACCAACAGGGAGAGTTTTACTATGGTGAGTTAGAGCTTTAGCAATTTAAAGCTAATAAGTCTTCCCTTAATAGATTTGTTGCAGTAGCATTCCATTGTATTGAAAAAAAACTCGTCTGTTCTTTCACCTAGAATTTTAAATGTGGTGTTTACCCAATTGAGGGACTCTGATTTTGATGTCTTTTTGTAATGTGTGTGCTTGTGTATTATAACTAGATAGCAACATTTATAATGACCTCTTTCTTGATTACTTTTTTAGGTACGTGTTTGATGCCACATGACGGATTTCAGAATGTTTATCTGTTTTATCTAACCTCTTCATAATTCTTGAGCTGGTCCTGCTTCTCACTATAATATTTTCTTTGTGCTCTGATAATGTTAAAATGAATAATGTTTAATTGTTATCATTGTAATATCCTTAGAAGATAAAATAGGGGTTCTCTGAACAGCAGGACTAATGATTGTTTTTATCTTGAGCTTGAACACCAAGTGGGTCCTGCACTGTCTAGCATTGGCAGAATTTCACTCAGTCTCACCATTGACAGATTATCTCTCCTGAATTAAAAAACCTCTGCCCATGAAAGTCTTGGCAGCCTTAATGGCTTTTAGACTTCTGTCTGTCTAACCAATGGAAGTTAGGTAGTAGGTTCAGAAGTATGATTATCTACAAACTGTGTGATTGTATAAGCTTGTTTTCTTTAAGAAAGCAGATGTAAGCTTCAAATGCTACGATGAAGAAACCAATATAAATTTTATACAGAATGGAACAAAGAGGGTCATTTTTAATTCCAGTACCTAGTAGATACTGCCTAGTATTAGCCTTCTATTTTTCCCCTATCTCCAGTGAAGATAAAGAAAATACTTCTAATAGCTTTTTTGTTGTTGTTTTTCCTTTGTAGGAGAGTTCAGTGATGGCTCCAATGAAGCAGGTGGTATCTATCAAGTTCTGGAAATACCGTATGAGGGAGATGAGTTTAGTATGATGATTGTTCTTTCCAGACAGGAAGTTCCCCTGGTCACATTGGAACCACTGGTCAAAGCCTCGTTGATTAATGAATGGGCTAATTCTGTAAAGAAGCAAAAAGTGGAAGTGTATTTACCAAGGTGAGAATATGGTCCCATGTCAATAGAAGGGGAAAGACTGCATTCAAATTGATTGGAGTAGCAGAGTAGGTAGAACTTGAACATCTTGATCGAGCCTGCAGTTGTGTAGCACCCACCTGAAGGTTGCTTTGACGAAAAAGCCCAAGGGTATGCAGTGCAGAATGATGGTTGGTTGAACAACAGATGAGGATTGCATTTGCATTCCTTTCATATGTAAGTTCCAGAAAGGAGAATTTTGTTATCAGGAATATATCCACTCTGAATGATGTTCAGAGTATTGCAGAGCTCATTATGGGTAAGTTCCATTTAGACAGGAGCCATAAAAATATTGCAAGTCTGAATTAACAAAAACTAAAATGTTCCATTTAGGTTCTAATTAGATTTCTGTGTGCTGATAACTTTAAAAGTTTTAATGGTGTGTGTCTGTGTAGATACAAATGGTTTAGTGTTGAGAGGCAATTCCAGTCAATTTGTGTCTTGTGGTTTTTTTCTTAGTTGTAATAAGTCTGGTTTCTTTTTCCTTAGAGGAGCAATAGAAAAACAAGACGTTACTACCAGAAGGGATGAAACTTCTGTCAGTTCATTTGTAGACATAAGTTTTGTGTGCTCAGTGGCATATTTGCTTGCATATACCACTTAGTTATCTTTCCTAGAATTCTCTTTCATCTACCTTGAAATATTTTCCATGCTTGCCCTACACTTGACTTAGTAACACAGTTGTTTACTACTAAATGTCACTAATAATGTATGGTTAGATCATGATGTCCTTCAAGGGATTCATAATTATTTCATTGAAGTGTTTATATAACAATATGGCACAAGTCTGATGTAGATCACTTTGACTTAATCTACTTTTGTGGCACTGTACAGTGGGTACATGGCAGCAGAAAAAAATAAGCTATAGTGAATCCTTCTAATCTTTAAAATAGTTCTTTGTTTTCAGATGATTTGAGTTCGTTATATTTCACATGTAAAGGGCAGGGCAAGAATCCCTGCACTTTATCAGCTTCTTTTCCAAGCAAAGACCACTTTCAAGAAGCTAACTGCAGCTGAGCACAATAAAACAAGGCTAGCCAGGATATATTAGGTTAAGATGGACTGGTGCTGTCAGGGTGCCCTGATTCCAGCTCAAGATGGAATTCCACTTCTCCTTAAAGCTGTTATGCTTGGGGTCAGAGTGGCGAAGGAATAGCAGCATTTTGGGGCTGTTTTTCTCTTCCCCATTGCAGGTTTTATGCAAACTGAACCTATTGTACAATATTCCTGTGACTTTTGTTTGTTTTTCTCTTGGAGCTTCAGGTGTCAGGAGCTTTAGTATTAACAGTCCACTAAGATGCAGAGGAGGGATGTTTCTCCTTGGCTATTTCTCCTGCTGTCTTGGGCAAACCTTACTTAGATGTTAATAAGAAGTAAAATATGAGGATTCTTCCATCCCTTAAGTTTTCCTCTTATAACTGGAACATTTCACAGCCTGTGCATCAGGTGCTGAGGTTGACATCTTCTTTCAAAGAATTTATAGAGTGTGAAATCCACAACAGAAGTCTCCCTCCATTGATTATATAGGGAACCTGTGAAAACTAGCTTCCAAATTTAAGAAGCTTAGGTATTGAAAGTTAAATACATGAATGTAATTGAAAATATTAATTATGTTTATTACTCGATTTAAGCTTATGGAGGTAGTTTTGGGTTTTGTTTGCTTTTGGCTAAAAGCAGAGACTCCCGGATTGTCTGTAGCCAGGTTCTCAGACATGAGCTTGAGGCTTAGGTTTTGTGTAGCCATATAATGTCTTTATTTATTCCGTCCTTAGGCTAGTTGTTGTTCCTTTCACTCTTATCTGAGAACCTGAAAGAACTTGGCAAACATTTGTGAATTAAGGCTATACAAAGGCACAACAAGTACAAACAGGTGCTGATTACCTTCAGTATTTTCAGATTATAAAAGATAACTATCTTGAGCTTGAAATTCCACATAGTAATACTGCAGTTTCCTTACAAAAATTCCAAAGATTAATTGCATGCTCCCAAGGTGTTGGGTTTCCATTAGGGATTCAGAGGTGATCTGCAGGATTTTATCAATGCTCTAAATAAACACTTCATAAATATTTTATGTTCTGACTCAGAAAAGAATGTTATGAAATGTGGCCTGCAGGCTCTGTCCACTGAGAAATTGAATGCAGCAGTGGAATAAAATTAAATTTTTATATCCTGAAAGATGCTATCCAATTATAAAGTGAACATTTTTTAAGCTTATACATTTGTAATAGGACCTGAATGACTAGCCAAAGCAGAGTTAATCACAACTTTCCAGTTTCTGTCTGCATTATCTGTGTGCAAATGAAATTGTGTATTATTCCTCCTAATAGCAAAGGAGAGATTTGTACAGAATTGTTAAATTATACTTTCTCATTTTCATTTTCAAGTCATTGTTTCCAGTTTAACTCAGACTAAAGTGATCAACATTTTAATCCACTTTTTGCATAGGAGTGAAGCAGACCATGAATCTAATTTACAAAGCTGTCTCTCTAACATAAATTATTTGAAGAGCAGAGGAGGAACTAGTTCCTAATAACAGTGCTACAGTCTGCCGATCTCCTCTTAAGGATTGTTCCAGCATGCCCGGCTCTCTGTACTGACCTTGCTTTTTTGTACATTTAAAATATCTTGAAAGTGCTTTCAATGGTGTTGAAATTATGTTTCTTTAGCTGAAGGTTTTTTTCTCTTAAAACAATCCCAAAGCAAAAAAAAAAAAACCCTGACAATCTCTCTTCTTTTAATATTTTTTATTTTTT
>VZTO01012353.1:1347-24591 GCA_013400615.1 Syrrhaptes paradoxus
AAACAGATTTTGTATAAAATCTGTTGTGTCTTTGTCATTGGAATTCTGTAACCATTAAGTAATTTGTCCTTTTCACTTGGAATGTTATTATTCTGTTAAATATGCATGCATCTTAGAATGTAGTGGGGAACAATGCAACCCACTGATTTTGTTGAAATATTGACAAAATGAGGTAATGGTCCAATATTGTAACTGCACTGCGACAACAAAGAGCAGCATTGTTTATGGAGTGAAAGCAAAGGTAATTCTTTACATTCTCTCCATGCAAGCTTTTTTCATAGATCTAATTCTCTCATTGAGAAAGGCAAAGGTCTAACTTGTGTCAGGGAATTCATCTGTGATGTTTCCCCTTTTACGTGGTATTTTTTCTGTAGTTTGTGTTCAGAGGAGATAACTTGACACCCTTTTCAGAATAGGATAGTAGGAAGCAATCAATATTTCCAAAAAAATCTTAGGGAACATACTGCTTTTGTGTGTCTAATGGTATCTTGAAGAGTGTTTGTTCTCTTCAATAATCTAGCCAGAGACTTGACCCTATCATTCCTTTAGAATGAATGACTTCTTTAATTCTTCTTTTCTGAGCACTGTTGTGTGAGAGAAAACGTTTTGGGGATATGTGTTGACTGAAAAGGTTCCTGAAACTCTGAGCAAAGGAACTGCTTCTTATTGTTTGCTTTGTGACATGCTGAAGGAAGAAGAACTTTAAATTCTTTGCAAGTACATAGCATTAAATAAAAAATAATGGACAAAAAGAGTTCCCAAAACACCAGATTCCACATTCAATTTCTTACTTAATGGAAGTAAACTGCAACCTAGTCACAGGTATTTTAAAGAATTCTTCTTCCTCTACTATTGTGCATTGACCCAATTGTGAAATGCTGAAGCAGGGTAAATTAGCACAAGTAGAAAACGGCTGTAATGTACATGTGCTTTTTCTAGCACCAATCTATCTTGTTTCGAGTTAGCCAAGATACTACTGTGTGGCTCTCTGTTGTGCATCTTAAGAAATCAGTTGACTATACAAAAATGTAAAAATAAAATGTATTTAGCACCATCTGTATTCTTATATCAGAACTTTATCTAAATGTGATTTTTATGTTAGAGGTTACAGTCAAAGTGTCAAGTCTGGATATTAAAATATATGTGTCTAAAAAAAGAAGTTTCATTTCTCAAAACTGCCTTTCTGAGTTAAATAGGAGAGGCAAATATTTTGTATCACTGAAACAAATCTACCTATCCTTACCTGTCTGTAATATGCATATTGCATGACCTTTTTCAGTAGGTAAAAGGTGGAATTTCCATTAGTTCAGTGTTATACTGTTATGAAAAAACTCTTTTCCTTAACATTTTGCTTTTACATATGACAGAAACAACCAACTGTGACTTTGTTAAATTGTTACATGATAACTCTTGCTCTTCTTTTCTCTTGAGTGGTGTCTTCCTCACTACCAAAAATTCCCAATGTTTAAATGGGATTGTGAGACTTCGTCTTGGCAGGCAGTTTAGGAAAAGTCCTTTTTAGAACTAGATACGGGGTTTTATTCTCTTTGTTCACATACATAGACTTATTCTGTATTAGAGTGTTTATTTTACTGATATAAAACCCAGGAAAATTATTTTTGTGCATGTATGTCTCACACCTATTCAGGGGCAAGCCTATGAATTTACATTTTCTGTAAGTATTGTCCAAGAAGGTACCATCTTGTATTTAAAACAATATTAAAATCCATCAAAACTGCAAAATCAACATCTTGCAAGCTAAGGCACAGCTTCCAAATACATCAGCTTTGGACAAAACAGAGTTTTCACTGAAGAATGCTTTTCTACCAAATACATTCTTGAATGATTTTGAATAGATCTTGTCCAAATTTCTGCTGAACATTTCTGAGGGCAGCAATGCTATAAACTGTGAGTTCTGGGTTTCACACAATCTGTTTGCAGCTCTCCCCCTGAATCAAGAACCTGTGAAGCTATAGCTTTTCTCCCTCTGGGGCAAATGTCCACCATGGATCTGTCTCTTGTTGTATTCTGCAGGGTACCTGACCCTAGTTGCTGTGCCTGACAGATCTTCCCTGTGTGTGGCCACTCTTACAGCATGTCTGTAGGTCTGCAGTGGCCTGGTGGATGCTCATCAGCCTAACAACTATTATTAGCATCAGAACTGTCATGATCTTAAATTTCACCTAGCAGTTACAGAATGCAAGGAAAAATGACTTAACTGTCCAACTTAAATTGAAACCAAATTAAAAACCAGGACAAAATAAAACACACTGTAAACAATGACATTTCTACAAAAGTAAAACATCTTTTTAGACCACCTATTCTTATGTAAAAGTGTTCATATAATCCCTTTTTGTCCCCCTGAGTATTCTTACCTCATTCAGCATGAGTGTTGCTTTGATGTTCTTATTTTTCATCTTTCCCTTCAATATGTCATGTCAAACTTCATTTAATGCACACTACCCAACCTTTGCACTAAATAAAAATGTATAAAATTTCTCCCAGCAATTTCTGTGATGATCCCATTTAAAATTTTTTAAACATTGATAACTGTTTTGTTTCAATGTCCATGTAGTATGGGTTGGTGTTATTTCAAATTCATTGCTAGGAATCTTTAAATTCAAGACAGCTGATATCAAGGTCATTAATTTGTTTTGGTTTCCCAATATAAGGCATCTGTATAGAATCTGATTTCTTTAAATTCACTGTTGTAGGTAATGCACAGAAACAGCACCAAGAATATTAGGGTATAGGAGATAACTCCACCATCTTGTTTAACTGTCTAGGTTGTCAGGTGAGTTTCCATGTATTGTCGTAAAATCATAGAATCACAGAATATCTCAAGTTAGAAGAGACGCATAAAAACCACTGAGTCCAACTCACTTCTCCTTGCAGGACTACCTAAAACTAGATCATATGATGAAGAACATGGTCCAGATGCTCCTTGAAGTGCTTGACAGGCTTGGTGCCATGATCACTTCCCTGGGGTGCCTGTTCCAGTGACTGATCACCCTCCCAGTGAAGAGCTTCACCCTACTGTCCAATCTGAACTTCCCCTGCTGCAGCTTCATTCTCTTTCCTTGTGTTCAATCACAGGTCACTGGAGAGAGGTCAGCACTTCCTCCTCTGCTTACAGCCCTTGAGGAAGATGTAGACTTCCAGGAGTTCACTCCTTGTCAACAGAGACCAAGCAGATCCTCCAGAGACAGAAGTCTGAGCATGCCTAATTTTTTTGTCTGCATAATTATTCTAAAATATTTGAGTTCATACCATGTTAACTTTCCATAATAACACCATGCTAACTGTTGTTCAGGAAGTCCACCAGATTCTGTAGAATATATAAGTCAAAATCTAGGTATGTTGAGCTGAGCATCCAGAAACTAAAACCATATTGTTATCAAATAATGCATAAAAAGACTAAGTGGTTTGGCATGGTAACATAAATCAAGCAAGGCTTAAATACTGATTTTTTAGGATAGCGCCTAATCTTGACATTGAAAATTGGGTTTTTTTGATTCATCTGCTTCACATACTTCACATTTTTCAGTATCTTCAGCAAAGGAGGCACAGCCGATCCAATTTAATTCTCTCTACAGTCCGTATTCATCACTGAGAACCTTACATCCAGTTCACAAAATAAACCAGGAATTTAAAATGTAGTGTCAGCCTGCAGATGGGCTCAAGGTGTGTGATAAACAAGACAAGCAACTAAAAGACTGTATATGTGATCTGAGTTCTAAAATTTACCAAACTTTCCCAACAACCCCAAAGGTGTAAAGGCCAGACCCACACAGGTGTCCATGTCATAAGAGATCCTGACCATCGCATCTGCTGTAGCTGCAGAAATCCCAGTAGGCCAAGAAATTCTTGCTAAGTATCTCATGGTCTTCCTTCGCCTCCAGTCACAGTTCTTCTTTTCTACTTCTTCCATTGATTTAATCTGTTCTTTTATAGTAATTCACGTCACATTCCTGATGCTGGGGTCCTGAAAAAGTACACCACAATGGATTTAATGACTAGCTCTTCTCATACAAAAAACTCAAGTTCTTTGACATTTTAAAGCAGTTTCTTTCTTGGCATATTCTAGAAAGGATTGCAAAGAGGATGCTATTTTCCACAGAAGAACAAGATTGATCTATTTTTTTCCATTGTTTTCCTTATTACAATCTCAGGAAAAATCACTGTATCTTAAAATAGATATAATCTACTAAACAGAAGCTTTTTTAAAACTTCTGCATCTGAACCTGCAAGCATTGCTTTTGGGTATAAAAACATGGTAAGACTGATGATAATAGACAGAATTGTTTAGGTTTATGGCTGTTGAAGCAGTTTTGTGAGCTATAACGTCTATCAGAAATGTGTACAGCTGCACATGATTTAGCAATTAGCAGTGTCCAAAGCATCTATCTCTGGCAGATGTTTCAGAAGCTGCTAATTTTAAATTTAATCAAAAAGAACCGTGCGTATATGAGAACACTTAGGTCTTGTGAAATATAAAATGATTAGTTTAACTTTTAAAGTGTTTTAAAAGGATTTTCTTTAAGTAAAGAAAATGTTTGGATAAGGAAAAATCTGTTATGTCAACAAGAAAATCAAGTAAGGTTGTATGTTCATGTTTATCTGTGTTTGAACAGTGGTTTCTTTTAGTAAATGAAAGAAATATTATGCTTTGAGGCTTAATGTACTTAGTTGATGTGTCTATCCTTAAACACTATAAAGCATCTCTGTGATTTTAAGTCTGTCTAAAATGTACAAATGTTTGTGAACATCTCAGACAAACTCCCAGGCCCAAATAATCATTTCAATCTATCTTCAAGAGAGGCTGTACAAGTCTCATGTGCTATGACCTTTATGCAAGAAATAAATGAAAAATAAAATATTTCTGCTACAACTTGAATGTGCTAATGGTACTAATGCAAAGCTTTCTATAACAATCAGGTGTCAAAAGGCCAATGCAGGATGATTTGGTTATTTGGCTTTTTGAGATGGGCAATTTGCACTCTTTTGGATCAGATTTTGTTGTTAAATATGTTGATGCATCCTTTCCTCATTGTCATTCAGGGCCCAAAGTGAGAAATTTGTAACAATAGGGGGGAGGGGGGGAAGGTTTCTTTGTTTGGGTTTTTTGTTTGTTTAGATTTTTTTTTGTTTAGAATTGCTGATGATTTTCCTGAAATTTTCATAAAGAAGGGAAAGATCCTCTTGCTTAATTAGTTGAATTTTATTGTAGTGTCATGAAGCAACTTCTGTTCTTTGTGTGTACTTACCTACTAATTTTGACATCACTGCTGGGTTAAACCCAGCTAACATTAACAACATTAAACAGGGCTTATCAAGGCAATTATACAGTACTACTGCCACAGAACAGCTTACAAAAAAAAAAAAAGTTTTTATACTCCAGTGAGTCTTTGGAACTTCTGTTAATTTATGCTAAACTAGCTACATCACTATGTATGGAGCTAGCATTTTTATGTACTTTAGGGCAACAGCAAGTTCTGAAGTTGATCGTGTACAGTAAAATAATCTACTTTTTAGATATTTTCAGGACATTTTAAATATTTTATTGCACAAAGTACATTATTACAATTCAATACAGGACGTTAACATAGAAGTCAGCCGTTTTCAGGTCAGAATAAATGGCAGGAAATCACATCAATTTTTTAATCCAATCTAATTTTCAAATTTTTGACCTGACTTCCCTCTGGATATTAATTTCTGAATAAGATAGGAGAAAGGTAGGAAGAGTAGAAGAGAATTAATTTCAAAAGTATTTAAGAGTACCTTTCCTTTATGATTCACTAGTACTGGAAAAGTGTTGCCTTAGCTCTAAACTGCATCTTTCTGAGGACAACCTTTAATTGAAAGAACTGAGATAAAGCATATGACTAATTAACCTTAACAATGCTATATTGAACATGATCTAGTCTTTTTTTGAAAACTGGCAATTTATTAATTTTCTTCTTATCGAAAGTGGGCTTTCGGACCCTATTAACAGGGCACTCAGACCATCTGAACTAAACATTTGCTATCCATTCTTTTATTACCCAGTGTAAATTTCAAATGTAATATAGTGCAAAAATCAGGTTCATTTTCTAGCATATTAGGCTACCAAAAGGGAAAAAAAAAATCCTCTCCAGTATAATCCCTTGCAGAATCATTACTATTACTGTCTAGCTGTCCGTTTGCAAACCAAACAAGTTCACACAATATTTGGTCATTTTGTATTTATTCTTGTTGATATGTAATGAAATTAATCATGTTCAAAAGGTAAAATGTGTGTTACTTCATGCAGTGTGTTCATTAAAAATATTGCAATCAAGATGTAGCATATTTCATTTACACTTTGGTAAATCAGGAGTAATTTAATTTAAAATATATGAATTACACTGAGGTTAACCCAGTCCCATACACAGTTCGGGTGGGGAATTGTATAAAACATATGGAGCATAAACAGCTCATATCTTCAGTAGACTGTGCATGGCTTGCCTATGCAAAATGCTTTATTTTACTTCTGTCTCCTTAGCTTTTGTCCCGAGTTTGCACTTTTGTTGTGCCATGCAACAATTTCAATATGAGGAGTGAAAGTGCGAATCAAAAATGTAATGGACTATGCGCACAACTAGCACAAGCCTTCAGTTGCAGAGTGGATAACATTAAGGGTTATCCTTTGGCTCTGGTAAGAGCTCTCTGCAGATCCACAGAAACCCTAAGCTAACCTTACTGAGGAATCTCTCTTTCATCTTTTTTTTTTTCACACATGAGTTGCAGAGCTTCTTTAAGGACCATGCTGTCCTTGGTTATGATACTTAATAGTTTAGCCAGCCTCTCCAGAGAAAAGGTATTAAATAGAATTATCTAAAATGTCAATGGGGGATCTACAGAGCTCGCTTTAAAAATACTAAATATAGAAAAAACGATATTACATGAAAAAAATCCTAAAGACATGATGCTCTTTTCTATTAAAATATGTAAATAAGAAAAATATTTAAGTGCATATATTAAGACTTTTAGATAAAGATATCCGCTAAACATGCAAGGCTAATTTGAAGACAACATTTTGCATAGACTGTCTCATAGGTCTTTGAAGTACTAGAATTTGTGCAATTTAAACTGTGCTTTCAGCCCCCAGTTCTTCAAAAGCTTCTGTGTTTTGCTTGGGTTTTTTTTGGTGTGTGTTAGAGGGAATTTGTTTTTCCTTTTTATCTTTTACAGATTTAGTTTTGTCTTAGATCTAGCAAAATATTTTTTTTTGTTTTAATTCCATATCAATATATTTATATATTCTGATTTAATTTGAAGTTTAGACAAGAATACTGAACGTCTCAAAAGAAAAAAAAAATGAAAAAAAAGCCCAAAGCCCGGGCAGCCTCCCCCACAAAAACTCCTGAGTTTTGTCTGGTTCTATACCAAATTAATAAACCTGAAAGACATGGATGTATTGTTTAAAAGTCTTCCTAATTTTATGTCATATTTCCACAACACGCTAGCTAGCCTGAGTGGTGGTGACTGCAACTTGGTAAGCAATGGCAGTATATTTAGCACTGTAGAAGACATAATATGTGTATGTTCTCTGTCCCACAAACTCTTAGAGATATTTTCCTGAGCTCTAGGCTTATAAAAAGACATTAAAACCTTCCTCAGCTTTTCTTTGAAAACTGAACACACCTCTTGCTATAATCAGTTATAGCAGTGGCATCAAGCAGGTTGCAACACTGCTAACACTGTCTAGTTACTGAAGCTGCAGCAGTGTGAACTTTATAATGCTCTCATGCAATTGTGTGAACATCTGCTTTTATTACTCTTATACTTCCCTGCTTTTCAAAATGTGAACAGTTTTTTCCTATTATGTTCTGTACTGAGCAAAGCCATCAATTTAAAGCATCTTCTTCACATTTGCTGCAAAATGAAATCATTTTCTTTTCTCATCAAACAATCTGTATAATTAGAGTACTTCATAGCTATCAGTATAAAACAATTAGTGTATTAATTGCTGAGGGTTGGACTATACTAGTGAGCATGTAAGCAAAATTTTATAAATGTGATTACATTGTTGAAAGTGTAATGAGCAGGAAAGGCGTTTCTATAGACAATGAATCATTTTCTCCAGAACCCAACAACAAAGCATTCTGATTTTCATTATAGATAGTCAGTTGTTTATCCTCAGGGGATATTTCCCTTTTCTTATCTCAAATTTTCACTTTAGATTTGAAAGGCCTGATTCTGATCTGGCTTATTTAGGTTTTACTCTAAAGGAAATAAATTTATTTCAAAACAGTTGGTCTGTATTTATGAAGCCATAACTGGTAGCTTACTGTGGCCGGGAGTCTTTTGAGCAACCTCTGAGGGTTCACTGAAAGTTAGTCTCTTGTCTTCCTGCTGTGGTTTCCTAGCAAGTAGCTATGGAATGCATAGCAGCAATTTACCTGAGTTTGTTGACAAGTATTTAGCACATTATTCTAATCATGAGGGGTTTTAGAACACATCTGATATGTGTCATGCTTTTGTATATACATGGCCTGTTAATTAGACTGCAAGGGCTGTATTTTGCTTCAAGAGAGTTATTCTAGTCTTCCCTTGCAAACTTATTTACAGCTGCATCATCCTCCAAAAGTATGAACTGTGCAGTCTCACCTGTGAGAGCTCAGGTCCACAAGCAAATACTCTGGAGACAATAGCCTTTGCTCACCGTGCTGATAATTTGGGATCCTTTAAAGCAGAAATGACCAGCTACTCAACAGTGATGCTGTGACTGGCTCATGTAGAGGAACAAGTAAATCTGTCTGTCTTTATAGTGTCTGTTTTTTAATTTTATTTTTTAATCTTCAAAAATTAAATGATCATGTTCAATTTTAAATACAAAATGCATTAAGCATGCTAATACTTACTTATGTCTTCCTGAGTGAAGGACCTCAGCAGTGCGTGTATGCCATATGAGCAGAAGATACTCACCCGATTAAGATCTATCAGAACTTGCTACAGGCCATCAGAAGTCTAAGGAGCTTTCTGTGCCTGGTACAATTTAATGCAGATAGGACCTACTTTATAGCATGAGGGTGATTTAACTTCTATCTCAAGGAAGTTTGTAAGACCACAGATTACTAGCCTGAGTCCTGAGGAGGCTTTGTATTTTTGTATTTGTGAAGAAGGAAGGTGAAGCAGAAACTTCCCTTATTAAGGTTCTCAAACAAGTTCATTATCTGTGATATGGCAGGTATTATTGTTATGGCTAATTTTCGCAAAGTGTCCTTATGAGCTTAAACTGTGAGCTGAAACTGAATAGTTACATGTGACAGTGAAAATAAGAGTTCACAAACTGACACTGGTAATGTTTTAACAAAATATAAGTTCATACTTCTTATGCTTGTCTGCCAGACCATTTCTTCCAAACCAACCTAAATTATGAATTTATACCATGTTTATTTTTCTTTGGTAGGGATATTTTTCAGATGATGTAAGGCACAAAATAACTGCAAAGTTCTCTTCTCTGCTTTGTACAAAGAAATCAGTGTACTGTAAATTCACGTACTAGCCTACTACACATTAACTTCTTTGTAGTGATAACAGCTGAAGTAACAGCATTTTCTCATGTTGGCAAGTTCTGGGTTCCAGTTAAGCTTTAGAAAATTAATTTCTTGATATCCAGAATAATTCAAAGCTTAGTGGGGTGAAATATCACTATAGATCTAAACCTCAGAAAGTCAGTCCTCAATAAATCAGTTTTACATGTTCTAATTGGAGTTAACCCAGCTATCTTAGGGAACATAAAAATATACTGTCCTGATTAACAATTTTTCCCAGTTGATACAAAATTGAATTCAGATCTTGTCCACATAGGAAGATATAGACTGTACAGCCTTGATATAATTCAAACCAATAATCTTGTTATACTAACTCCAGAATGCTTGGATACAGAAAACTTCCTTCCCTTTTGCAAAAGTCATGTGGATTTTTAAAGGGGTTTGGAGAAAATAAAAAGCAATTTATAAGCCTACCTTTAGGATTCTGCAGAATTTAGTACAGAGAAAGGTTCCTGTAGCATTTAGGACATTCTACAGATTTATAGATAAATGATATCATTAAATTGTGTATGAAAAGAGTCTCATGAATACGTACTGTAAGTATCATTAAAGGTATTTTGCCTGATTGTCTACCTACCGATATTACTAAATAGCTGATTTTGCAAAATCCCTTAGGGTTCAAAACAGAAGGACTTTTAATTTTTCCTTGTTGTTCAATATTATCATATCCCGGTGAGTACAATTTCTACCACTCCAAGCAGAAGCTGCAGGGTTCTGTGGGGCACAGGGTCTGGGGCATGGGGCTGGCCCAGTCTGGGTGGTGCTGGCTGCCCTGGCTGCCTGGACGTGGGTGACTCTCAGCTTCCTGGCGTGCGCTGGGGCTGGGTGATACCATTGGTGGTGTGGGCCATGGTGAGGAAAGACGTGAAAACAAACCTAAGCGGGTCCAAGACTGAAGAGGAGCGGATCCCCATCTCAGGCAGAGAACCCCCCTGATCAAAGTACTCGAGACACTGGTGGTTCACTGGGAAACACTGGAGCAGCCAAGCATAGGACCCTGAGGGACAGTGGAAGGGTGAACGTAACGCCAGAGAACAGGTAAGTGGCAGTAGGGTTTTCTGTATAATTTTAAGGCTACTGTTACTGCTGAAGTTTTCATTATCAATGTGGGCTATGAGTGTTAATACTACTGCAATGGGATTAATAAAAACTTTGTTAGCTTTATATTAGATTGTTAAGGTTAATTAGTCTAGCTATACATTCTTGGCTCCATCCTATAGCAATATTTTGAGTATAAAATTATGTCTGTTTTGTCTTCATATAACCATTTATTTACAATTCTTTTCTTAAGTGAGGTGTTTTTGGTTGATCTAGTGCTTCACATAAAGAATTCTCAACTCAACTAAAATATATTTAATCTGAGCAACTGAGCATCCACTGTAGAATACATGCTTTCATTTTTTATATGTATTAAAAAAGCAATGTATCAACAGATGTTCCCTGTTGCGAGACATATCTTCCTAAAGTACTCATTTGTTGTGATGGGTGTTTTATGCTTCATGGTGGGGGAGAATGTACATTGTCAGATGCATCCAGTTCTGTGGGCCCCATCTGAGATACCCTCTAGCCTTAATCAATATACACAGCTGGTTAGATTATTTTCCAGTTTATTTGGAAGCTAGAGGAAAAGACAGGATGGTTGGATGCTGTTTTGCAAAGGTAAACCTATAAACTTAGATGCCTCCCAGAAATTACTATAACCTTATTTGATGAATAAATAAATTAGTTTCATTAACACTTTTTTAGTTATTGTGCTTCCCCTCCTTCCCCCCATCATTTTTACAATGAAAAAAAGAAAACATCTTGGTGTCTACAGGGATAGAGGAAACTGTAAATACAGGTTTCCTCAAATGTGCAGAGAAAACCATTTCTAGTGCTTTTTCAGTTTTCTGGTAAAACAATTAACAAGGAAGGCTCTAATCAGAAAATGTTTCTGAAACAGGAATAGTTAGGATTTTTAGACTTCTTAAAGATGCAAGTGAATTTAGTAAGATGGAATGACTTAATTCTGCTGTTTGGAAGAGAGAGGACAGAAGGTTAAGATGGAGTATTACATACAAAACAGTCAAAAGGTGTGATAGTTCTTTCAAGTTTGCAAGAAATACTGTGAACAGAAAGTAACAAAGAAAAAGGTATTTATTTCTCTGGCACTTTTGTTAATAAATATTCCTATTTGTCTTTTCACATCTACAGATAGTTTTTTCATACTCTTAACTTGGTGAACTAAGACAAATTGTTTAGAACATATTTCTTTTAGCGCAAAGAAAGCATATGAAGCCCATATTAAGAAATACAATGTAGTGCAAGTGTATTCATACCTGGTGTTCATTTGTGAAGCTTCTCTGAATAAAATAACGGTAAACTGTTCAAGTTAAGCTAAATAACATCTTAGTTAAAGCTCTTAATTAAAGTCTTCAAGAAAGTAATTCAGTCCTTTTTCAATATGTGTAGGTGCTCCTGAGATTTGTTTCCAACTCTTCTTAGAATTCTTCTTCCACTGATATGTAACTCATTCAGAAATTCCTAACTACTTTCAATACAATATTTAATTTTACTTTTACAATGCACTACACTGTTTGGAGATTAATATATGTTATTTTAATTCTAGGATAATTTAGGGTGGAAGGCATGGGGTCCAATTTCTGACTTACAGTGAAGTCACTGTCAAAGCAGTTCCTTGGAGCATTGTCTAATCAAGTTTGGATCTTCCACAGACTTTCTGGGCAACTGTTTCAGTGTCTGACCACCCTCACTGTCTACGTTTTTTCTCAATATTCAGGCAGAATTTTCCTTCCTGGAGGTTCATCTCTGGCTCTGTCTGTGGTTTCAGATGTTGTAGATAACAAGAGATGCTCCCATAATCTTCTCTTCTCAAGTCTGGACAAATTCAATTCTCTCACCACCTCCTCCCATGTCATGTGCTTGAGCATGGACCATGTTAGTCACCCTTTGCTGGTCTTGCACCGATACGTTGATGTGTCTCTTGTAGATGGAAGCCTGAAATGAGTCATAATATTCTGCCTGTGGTCTCATAAGGGCCAAAGAGAGAGAAAAGGGTATTCTTTGACTTGATGCTAGAACGGTCCAGTATGTATTTGGTTTTCTTTCTTGCAGGGTTGCACTGTTGGGTGAGGTTGAGTAGCAGCCTCCAGTTATCTGGACCCTCTTTCTTGCGCTCCTTGAAGGTAGGCTTGATGTCTGCCTAGTAGGAAGGAAACGCCTGCAGTTAGAGGCAGAGAAAGCTTTATTGACTAGGTTATAAAAAGTTATTAAACATTGGCAGGATTGGGATTATAATCTGTTACTTTCGATGCCTCAGCCTTGGTAGAGATCATTTGAATAATTGCAGTGGGTTGACCCTGGCTGGCAGGTAAGCCCCCCACCCAGTCACTTGCTCACTCCCCCTCAGAGTATAGGGGAGAGTATAGGAAGGGCTTTTCTCACAGAAGTGAGAAAAAAACCTTGTGGATCAAGAAAAAAGACAGTTTAATGAAAAGAACAAAAAGAAACAAGTGACGCAAAAGCAATCACTCTCCCCCAGCAGACAGAAGCCCAGCCTGTCCTTGAGCAATGGCTACTTCAGAAAAGCTTCTGCCCACCCCTGCCTTTTATTGCTGAGTGTGTTGTGCAGAAGGGAATATCCCTTCAGGCAGTTTGCATCGGCTGTCCCAGCTGTGTTGCAGGTAAAGTCTGAGGAAGGTATTACCTTACGGAGGAGCAATAGAAGCCTGATTTTATTTCTGTGCCTGAACTTCACAAGTACCCAGTGCAGCCAATGGAAGAGAAAAGGCAGTAGCATAGCAGAGACTCAAAAATAGACAAAGGAAGAGGAAGGAAGGAAGGAAGGAAGGAAGGAAGGAAGGAAGGAAGGAAGGAAGGAAGGAAAAGAAAAAATCAGTGTACCCAGTACAGAGATTCCAAGAAGGATTCTGATGGTCTCTGCATGTCTTCAAACACACATCACTTTCAGTGATTTAGCCTGACTGGCAGATCGCATAGCAAAATTTTGTAATCCAGTTTGATCTTGCCTGCAGTTCCACGAACATGGGTGTGCACTTTTCTGTTTGGTGTTATTTATTCACCAGCTTTTATTTGGTGTGTCTTAGTCTCTCACTATTAATTTTTATGTGAATCAAATACCAGCGGAGCTGTCATTTTAATTAGGACAGTTAACTATAACAGTAAATAGAACTGTATACCATTGTATAATTGTAGATTCACTTGTATAACAGAGAACTGCAAATATAATGGGGTGACTGCAATTTGCAGTTCTTTCAGCTTTTATCCTTTGCAGTGTGCTTAAAGTCTTTTTTTGAAGTTTCATGTATTCCAAAATAACCCAGAAATTGAAAATCAAGGCATGTCTTTTTGACACTGTACTTCTGTGTCAAAGATTCTTGCATGAGCTTGTAGCAGGCTGGTACAGCTGCATCGCAGGAGACTTCAGTTGTGATGCAAATGGCAATTGGGTCATGTCCCTGTTCTGACTCAAATAAGGGGGTGGACTTGCAGGGTGAATTTTAGTAGAAGAGTATTGTCATTTTCAGTCCCTGCACAGCAGCATAGCTTTATTTTTCTTATATATAGCCCATATCTCTGAAGTCTTGGAAACAAAAGCTGCAACTAACCTTCTTAGTAAATATACACCTGGGATATTCACTGTGTCTGGGCAGCCCCAAGCACAGATAATAGTTTAGGCCTTGAATCAAAACCATTTCGTGTGTCACATTAGCAGGTATGTTGCTATGTTTGTAAAGAAAGTTGGGAATGTCTGCACCACACTATATCACTGCAGATATGCTCTCTGTTTCTGATACATAAGAATTTCGCCTATATTCACTGTTTTCTACCCCAGTGTCACTAAATGAGAAGGAAACTGAAAAATCAGAATATTGAAAAATTAAAAATGTTTTGAAGATACTGTCTTTGAGAAAGTTTAATAGGATCTAATTTGCAGAGGGAACATGCCTTTGGCTTGGTGTATTCAAAATCATTAGTAACTTAGAAGGTCAAAATCTTTTCTCAGAAGCAGTCCTGCCACTAAAAATTCACTTGTCATTTGAAGTGTCCTCTCATATGTAAGTTCATATTGCTTATATTGTCATATTTGTCCATGTTTGTCATGTTTGTTCATTTGGTTCAAATTTCTGTATAAAATTGTGTATAAATGTATTTTCATTTTTATTGATTTACCTTTCTTTATACAGCTTCGGTTAATTGTTCTATTTAGCCTTTAAGCTGTGAGAAGTTTCATAAATAACTTATTGAAACAACAACAAAAAATAGCAAGAGAGGAGTAGAATTGATTTAGCTTTTAGTAGGAATATTTAAATGGAATTGGATTGTAGGACATTAGAATGAAAAGTTTTGGAAAAGAGTATAGCTTAGCAAGTTCTGTCTCAGTTTCTTACCTTCAGATTAAATAAAATGTGTTCAAAGTATTTTAGCACTAGCAAAGTGTTTTAAGTGTTTCACTAAGGATTTAATGAAGTAAATGTTGTGCCTCATAAATCTACAATCCTGTAATATGAAAAATTTGAGTTCACATAAATCATTACTAAGGAGAAATAACTACTTTAAAGCAAAATTGAGATAAATACCTGTGTTTAAGGAGAGATACATGAAAATCATAATGGAACCTGCTACCACAGTTTCTATATTTCAGTGATCTCTGCAGAGAACCAACATTTACGACAGTCATTATCAGATTAAAATGAAAACTTAATACCACACTACATAACGGTTCAGTTCTGACATTCTAATGCCACAATCTGGTTCTTAAAACAAATGACTACTTTATATTCTAGAACTTTTTTTTAATCTTGTGTTAATACATTATATTTATATTAGGGATCCTTCCAATTTCATAAGAAAGCTCATTTCATCCTGCTGGGACAAAATATTAAAACAATTTATGGCCTATTTTACTTCATTTTTTCTTGTAGTCAGAGGATGTGATTTGTGATAGCTTTTTGTATTAGAAGGGATGGTTTATTTTAACTTTCATATAGCTGCTTGGAAAATAAAATTGTTCTAACTTCATTTAGAAATGTATATCTTATTCACATTTTTTTCCCTATAGTTTTAGACAGAAGGCAGCTATTATTTAAGAAAATCATACTTGCACTTAATGGAAGTGACAATAAAGTTAGAAGGTTAACTTTAATGAATTTTGCAACAAAAATAAGACAGGGATTTTATCTAAATGAAATTTTGTGAACTACGGGGTAAGGACTGATAATTCAAAGTAGTTAATAATAACTTGTTTTTAGTAGCAGGATAGAATTTTCATTTGGTTTGACTTTTGTAAAAACCTGTCTTTTATTGGTGAATTGCTTGTCAGAGAACCATTGTACCTATGCTTTACATTTAGTTTTAGCAGAATTCATGTGAATAATCCCTGTAGATACTAGTGTATCTCTTCTTGTGTGTAAAAGAAGATATGTGTGCATTTAAAGACAACAATCCAACATAGCATTTACATTTATGTTTTAAAAATTTGAACTTTAAAAGTGTGCTTTAGATCAGAGCCTGTGTGGGTAAATGCAGCCTGTGTTATTACTGCTATGGCATACTTATATCCACCTTGAGTCCCAGCTGGGAAAGTTGTCACACATGAAAAGTCAGAATGCCCCTGGTGGAAGGATTATTACTTTCTGTTACATTGCATATGTTTTTAAGTCATTTTATTAGACCTAGCATAATAGGAATATATGTTTCTGAAGTAGACTTCTCTGGTACAGTTGAGAAGAAAAACCTATTCAAAACTGGACAAAAGCTATTAATTTTGATACTATTTCAAGGCTTAGTTTAAGTGCATTTATATTTCCATAAAAAACTTCCACACACATGTTGGGAAAAAAAAATTATATGTCACCTCCTGATTTTCCCCCTTCTTAAATTTAAATATTACAAAGTTTAATATGTATAAAACCAGTTGAATGATGCAGGCTTATGCTTTTAAAAGGCAATAGCACAGTGCTATTTTTAAACAGAACCATGTGATTCTGCTGAAGAATTTATTTTTTTTTTCAAATGCTGTGGAATGACAGACAATTTTAACCTCTCTCTAAAACTTTCTCTGACAAATCCATTAGAATCACTGCTGTGATGCTTTTAGAGGTGTATTTCTAACCAAACGATCACTCTGTATCTTCAGAGGGAGATTATCAGAATGACTCAATTTGAACATGGAGTTTTCCCAGCTGATGATACCCATTAGACCTGCTGGACAAGCATGTACTTGCAGCTTAATGACTGTAGCCATGGTCCGTCTCAACAGCTGCCAGCTGCAAACACTGGCTCCACTTAAGACAGTGTCTGGAGTGAACTTAGTAAGGGACTGCGCACCCAGGAACTAAAAAAAGATAAATAAACCTGTAAAATGGTTTTTATTATATCGAACAGGGTCTGTTCTGCTTATTTGATATAGTCTTCTAAAAAATGAAAAATTATTATTAAATATATGTATTATAATTAAAATAATTAACCTTCCTATCAGAGAAAATATCTTCATATCATGAAAACATTAGTTCAGTTACAGAAAATACCGAAGATTCAAATTACTGAAGCACTAAAACACAATAATGATGTCACTAATTAAATCAAATGTCTTCTCTGCTTTCCTTTTTGCCATTTCCTTGTGAGAAGGGCTTTCAGGGGAGTTAACTGTTATAATGTAGGATTGCATACAAGAAATTGTACTGAAAGTATGAAAAGTACAATTAGTAAGGAGTGTATTTAGGGTTTGCTTATTTTTATTTAAAACATTTTAGGAAAATTGTTTCCCTATAAAACAACTTTTGACACTTAAAAATTCTTCCACCTAGGAGAAAACTGATACTTGAAAAAACACATTATTTTCTCCCAAAACCCACTGAAATTGTTATAAACATTCCTTGCAACCAGTCACATCATACTTTCTAATAGTCTTTCTGGAAGATAATTACTGTTTAGTTCCTCTGCTTGAACGTTAGTCATTGGCAACCTGTTTCAAGATAAATGGTTGGAAAGAAATAAAACAAAACAATAACAGCACTCAATTACAAGCCTAGAAGGCCAAGGCTAGAAACATCTTACTTTGAGTATTCTGAGTGTTGCATTCATATATTTATATACATACACATGTACACACACAGACATTATAATTACATTCTAGCATTATATATAAATACATTAGTATGTATATAATTTTATTTATACCAGTCAGCAACAGATTCATTTGAGAAAAGCAGGTCAATCTAAATACAATGTTAGCTAATTACTGTAAACAATACACACAATAAAAATTATAGTATTTAATAAGCTTTACTAAACAGTTTTATTTAATAATAATTTTTACATAGAAATACAGTGATTTTTTAAACTGGTTTTCAAAGGTGTTAACTTCAGCTTTTGCAAAAAGATCATGGTAAAAGGAAATTCACAGAATTCACATGGGAATTGTGATCTTTTTGTAACTGTCAAAGTGTGTTGTGTCTACAATTTGTTGTTGAAATCCATTTCTGTATTGGTTTTTAGTCATTTTGCACTTTCAGAGCATCAGTCTTTATTGTTTCATGGAATCATAGAATCATAGAATGGCCTGGGTTGAAAAGGACCTTACAGATCATCGAGTTTCAACCCATCTGCTGCAGGCAGGGTTGCCAACTACTAGAGCAGGCTGCCCAGGGCCCCATCCAGCCTGGTCTTGAATGCCTCCAGGGATGGGGCATCCACAGCTTCTCTGGACAACCTGTTCCAGTGCCTCACCACCCTCTGAGTGAAAACTTGACGCGTAATATCCAACCTAAATCTCTCTCCCCTCCCTTAGTTTAAAACCATTCCCCCTTGTCCTATCACTATCCACCCTCATAAACAGTTGCTCCCCTTCCTGTTTATAGGCTCCCTTCAAGTACTGGAAGGCTGCAATGAGGTCTCCCCGGAGCCTTCTCTTCTCCAAGCTAAACAAGCCCAGTTCCCTCAACCTTTCCTCATAGGAGAGGTGTTCCAACCCTCTGATCATCTTAGTGGCCCTCCTGTGGGCACATTCCAAGAGCTCTACATCTTTCTTGTGCTGAGGGTCCCAGGCTTGGACACAGTACTCCAGATGGGGTTTCACAAGAGCAGAGCAGGGGGGGGAGAATCACCTCCCTCTCCCTGCTGGCCACCCCTTTTTTAATGCAGCCCAGGACACAGTTGGCCTTCCAGGCTGCAAGCTCACACTGCGGCTCATATCCAGCTTCTTGACCACCAGGACCCCCAAGTCCTTCTCCACAGGGCTGCTCTCAAGGAGTTCTTCTCCCAGTCTATAGAAGTACCTGGGATTGCCCCAGCCCAAGTGCAACATTGCACTTACCCTTGTTGAACCTCATTAGGTTCTCATGGGTCCACTTCTCCAGCCTGTCCAGGTCCCTCTATCGCTTCCCTCTATTGTATCAACTGTACCACTCAGCTTGATGTCATCTGCAGATTTGCTGAGGGTGCCCTTGATTCCCTCATCTATGTCACCGATAAAGATGTTGAAGAGCACCGGTCCCAAGACAGAACCTTGAGGGACACCACTGGTGACTGGCCTCCACCAAGACATAGAGCCATTGACCACAACACTTTGGCTGTGACCAGCTAACCAATTCTTTTTCCATTGAACAGTCCATTGTTCAAATCCATACCTCTCCAATTTAGAGAGAAGGATGTGGTGAGGGACCACGTCAAAGGTTTTGCACAAGTCCAAGTAAATTACATCCATAGCCCTTTCTTTGTCCACCAATGCCCTCACTCCATCATAGAAGGCCACCAGATTGGTCAGGCAAGATCTGCTTTTGGTGAAGCCATGTTGGCTGTCTTGGTTCACCTCTTGGTCTCATGTAGGTCTTAACATGGCTTCAAGGAGGATCTGCTCCATGATCTTCCCAGGCACAGAGGTGAGGCTCACTGGCCTGTAGTTCTGGGTCTTCTTTTCTCCCTTTCTTAAAAATAAGAGTAATGTTTCCCTTTTTCCAGTCACCAGGGAATTTGCCTGACAGCCATGATTTTTCAAATATGATGGAGACCAGCTTGGCAACCACGTCAGCCATGTTTCAGAACCCTGGGATGCATATCATCTGGCCCCATAGATATATACTTTCAGTATATATCATATTAACACCGTGCTAATTTTGCTTCATTTTTGCCAGCTCCTATAGAAGCTTTAAGATACAATAGCATTACTTCAACTTCTTATAAATGTTTTTCTAAATTATGCTTCCCTAGCTGTTCTTCTCTTTGCATTCTGTTGGTGTGGATTTAATGACACAATGGTTAGTAACTTTTCATTTTCATGGAGGCATGTTAAAAATGCCAACAATGTGTAGTAACTTTAATAGTACACACAATGGTGTTGCTCTGCCCTTGCATTCACACAATTCAAGTTCAATATTATTTTTAAAGGGAAGATTATATTGCAAGTCAGATGCATTCTAGTGTTTGTAGTCTTCGACACTAGTATCCTGTTTCAGATGTTTATAGAAGACTTCTGTGATGGACACATTCAGTTGTGACAGTCCCATAAGCAGCAATCATAAGTAAGCTGTCATGCACTATTTAATATCAGGGTGGGAGAGAAATTACTTGGTAGGAAGGTTAGTTACAAACACTTTGTTAAAGAAGATTGCTACAGCCCATTAGCTACAAGCAGCTGAGGAGATGAATGTCCTATGTAAAATCACATAATAATTATATAGCTACACAGCTATATATATTATGTAGCATGTGTATAGTTTTATTATTGATGAGGGATTATAGACTAGGGGGAAATTAAATAGCGAATCATCCTTATGCACAGATGATTTTATATGCTTTATACTAATCTGTTTATGGAGCTCTAGTATTTGATACGCCTCTATACTAAGATGATTAAGGACATATTTTTTTTAAGGTTTTCAAATCTGAAGTTAGGTGAATTTTTAACACCAATTGCTAAAATTTCAGAAATTATTTCTTACTTCTTCTTCCTGGTCTGAGCAGCCTGAGTGATCCAGGTACAGCAACAGAAGTGCCCATTTCAATGAGCAGTCACAACATGAGTAATGATTAGCCAAAAGCCATAACAAACTGGTTGCAAACAGCCTAAAGGGCACAGCTGACTTGTCAAATGGTTTAGCTTTTATTTAAAGTTAAGAAAAAGGTTCTGATGTGTGATGGGTTTGCCCCTGGCTTGGGGCCAAACCACACATCCACTCACCCAATCCCACCCGAGGACAGGGGGGAGAGTTAAAGGGGTAAAAGGAAAAAAAGGACTCATGGGTTGAGACAAGAACAATTTAATAACTAAACTACAATACTATTAAAATTAATACTATATATAAATATACAAATGAGCGATACAGAGTGATACTGCCCCCCCACCCAATGACCAAGGCTCAGCCTGTTCCCGGCTAATGATCCCAGAGCAGGGAGAGTCCCGAAACCACACTAATGGAACAGAGATAATAGTATCAGCATCCGAGACCGAGAGTTGACCCGGGGGGAGGGGGGAAAGGCCTTAGGAGAGCGACCACCTGGAGTGAGGTGACCCAGAGCAAAAGAGATCCGGAACCAAAAAGGGCCGATCTTCCGGAGGGTCCTCACCTATATACTGGGCATGACGTGTATGTTATGGAATAGATTATTGGTCACTTTGGGTCTCAATCCCGAACCTAAGATCAAATCCTGGGCTAGTAACTGGAGCTGTGCTCCCTCCCAGCTTCTCCTGTTTGCAGACAGCCAGAGAAGCTGAAAGACCTTGGCAGCCACGTAAACATCACTTTTTATCAGCTTTCCTCTGAGCACAAATCCAAAACACAGCCTCTTGCTCGCTATTATGAAGAAAGTTAACTCTGCCTCAGCTTAACCCAGGACATGATGAATTGGGATTGATTTGCAAAAAGCCAGATGAATTAGTTGATTTTTTTTTTAGTGAACCATGTGACTACTCCACAGGTGGAAGTCTGCAACAGGATTTTTGCTTCTTCTGAACAGGGTATACTTCATACCCTTTCCTTTGCTTCATAACTAGCAGAAGCAAGCAGATAAGTAAACCTTACTGTATGGAAAAAAGAGATGTCCTTTTAACTTAACTGACTACATAGTTAACAATCTAAGGTATTATATTATTAAGTCATTATAATGATATTAGTCACTATGTTTCACAAAAGTTAAAGTCTTTTAAGGAGAAAAGATGTATTTTGACTTTCTGTCTTTTATGATACCTAAACATCACAGGCAGAAATAAGATTTTCCTTCATGTTGGTTAAATTAGCGCAAAAGTACATTTTCACATATTTTTACATGTATATTTGTAGAAATGTGCATGACAGTAATTTTTATCTTGTTTCATTTTTAGCTGTCTTCTACATGTTTAATGTCAACCTGACTGTATTGCTACAACTAGGTTTGTATTCTTCTAGCAGTCTTTTCGTTATATATATACACTGAAGAAAAAAATTCTGAAACCATGAGGAGATACGGATCATGATATATTTCTAATCAGAATCTTTATTAAATTTAAAACATTTTTAAACTATTGATGCAGGAAAAAAAAGGCTTACTGTCAAATTAGCATAATTCTAAAAATACCTATAAGTGTAGTTTTTCCTCTCCAGGTCTCTGAATATTTCTACCTTGCAACTGAGGTCACTTTTAATCTATAGTCTTTATAACAAACATCTCTAATTTTTGCACTTGTTTAATGAGTTTTAAATATGCACTAATACTAATTCTAATCATGAGTACTTAGTGCTGAATAGATATGAATACATATTTATAAGGTTAGTGATAGGACAAAGGGGCACAAAAAATGCAGCTTTTAGGTCACACATGTATGATATACTATGGTTTCCTAGCTGCAAAGTGAAGACATACATTTTAAAAATTATTTTTTTACTTCATGTTATTAACTACTGATTTAAAAAGAGTATGTTAAACACATGGAAAATGCAGTCAACTTTACACTGTCTCTCAGCCAAAGATAGTGTAGAAGTATACTTCCCATTCTTGTGGAATATAATACTAAATCAACCTTTGTCTTCAGTGTCGTTTAAATCATAGTACTATAATTATGAGCAAAATTTGGATGTTTAATCAGCTGGGTCCAAGTCAACCTGCAGATGATCGTAGCTTCACAGGTTCAACCTGATCTGGAGTGCTCCCCCCATTAGATCTATTGCAAAGTTATAAAGCATGCCTGACTCCAAAGGGGCTAAACTGGGCTGAGGAAAATTGGCAATCTCCCTCAGTTGTTGCAGAGTGGATAAAAGTTTCAGCAAAGGACAATAGGCTGAGACCTGGAAAGCGGAAAGCAACAGTTTGTGCTGTCCTGGGGGCAGTGCTGATAGCAGCACAGAAAGATAAATGTTACCCACTGAATGGGGCAAGACAGTAGTCTTTCCTTGTACTTAAAGGTGACAATGTCGAAATGGAAACATGTTCAAAGTGGAAACACTACTCTCAAACCCTGTCCCCTACACATTCATTATGATGGTTTTACACAGACTTCCATTGCACTTGGTTTCTTACTGCCCTTTGGTTTTGATACAGCAATACTAGGGACTTATTTTCTTTCAGTTCACTCCTCTCTTTGGCTTTTTTCCATAGATAAGCCTGATTCTCTTGATAATTAACTAGTTTATGTCTTGACTTTTAAATCTTTTTTTTTTTCACTTTAAGAACT